>APFE030629720.1:18654-95880 GCA_000404065.3 Pinus taeda
CGCGTTTCCCTGTTTCCAAAATTTGGGGAGGTCGCGTTTCGTATCGCTTCCCGTTTCGGAAACTCGTACCCGTTTCCCCGTTTCATGCAACCTAGGTTTAAAGCAACAAAACCCTAGGATCATGAGCTATAATACCAAATGTCATAATCTTTGCGTCTTAAAAATAATAAGAAACCAATAATTACAATCCTCTTCAAGGGAAAAACCTCCTTTTACAATGAATACAATGTACAAGAAAATATTTGATGATTATGGGACTAAGTCTCCTTAGCATATATAAAGGAGGCAAAGGGTACAATTATAATAAAATGGGACCATGAGGGGTTCTAGCCTACATAACAATGTAACGATAGAAAGGTAATCACTCAATATTTAGGGCTTAATAAGTAGTTCTAGGATTAACATGGGCCTTATATAGGGCTTAACAAAATTTTGTGAATATTAAAATCATGAATACTATTAAGTCTACTAAATTTTGAATGGGATTTAAAATTCTACATTCTCCATGTGAAATCCACTGAGGTTGGAAGCACTCTCAACATCATAAAACAATTAATGGTAATGTTTATTTTCCTTCATTTTCTCTATTATCATTCATTTTCATCCTTTAAGAATTTAATATTACAATTAATCACTAGGGTATGAATCTCATGAGTTGAACCATGGGAAATGAAAACAATAGATTTTCCCTTGTTTGCTTGATGGAAAATACTCACAATATCCTCAAAGCTCAATCCCCTAACTCACTTTTAAAAAATGAGGGTTAAATGACCAAGAATCTAGTTATAAGGTGATAATCGCAGAGACAGAATGACAAATTCCAAATTATCATGATAATTTCAAAAAGGAAAAATATTGCAATATATATTTGTTGATATTATCGTCTAGTTTGGTTTTGGCAATATTATCATGATAATTCCGATAATATCATGATATGTGCTACATTGGTTTCATCAAAATAGGGTGAAATTGAGTGATGTCCCTAGAGGATTCATGTAGAGGCAAAGGTTGATACTAATGATGACGATCCCAAGATAAGCAATGGTGAAACATTGCTTGAAATTTATGTTTTCCATTTTAAGTTTCTTGCTGATTTATTCATAATGCTTTCTTCCAAAGTTTCAATATAATGTGCTATGTATAAAATAACACATTATAGTGAGTTCCCCATTTCCAAATTTTCCATGGTTCACATTTCCAGCGTGTTTCTACTTCAGAAACGTGCACCATTTTCTCCATTCCCCATATCAAGCAACTTAGTAGAAATATTTAAGCCTGGTAAATCCATTTCATTACACCATGGTCCAATTGATTGTTTCAAATTTGCTGGCAACTGCAATTGAAATGTTCAGACTCCATACTTCACAGTTCAGCCACCTCTTTGCAAAGGGAAGTCATACCAATTCCCGTTGGAATTGTAACTAGGTTCAGTCTTCATTGTACTTTTTATTTAATGTAAAAAAAAAAGTAGAAAAATTATTATTATTTTCTAGCACTTTCTTCACGCTTTGTTTTGGTCAAAAGGAAATGTAAAAGGGTGTGTTCTTCATGACCCTCCAATTTGCCAAGTTGGCCCTCCAGAAGACAAGTCGGCCTGCTCAAAGGATGCGTCCCTTCACATGAACGAATAACTATATATTGGCATCTATACTCCATCACTTGGCAACAACTTCAGACTTCATCTGTGGAAGAGTAATTCGGTTATCTGTGGCACATTTCAGTGTTGTATACGAGCTCCTTTATTCACTTCCTGTGGCACTTTCTCTGTGACAGTTCGGGCTTCCTGTGGCACCTTTTCTTTGATGATGTAAGCTTCCTGTGAGCTACTTATGGCTATCCATCTCTGTATATTGTGAGCTATACTCCTGTGAACTGAAGCTGATTTGAGGACAGAAAAATGACATCTCGTGAACAGTGTTGTGGAGAGTTGGAGGGCTGACTAGGCACTTGGAGTACTGGTTAGTTTGACTTGGATTTCTCTTGTTGACTAAGATTCTATAAGGAAAGGATTGATGGGTTTTCCACTTGTGGCTTTTGCCTAGCCTCTGGTCTAATTTCTGGTGTCCCTTGTCTTTTTGTATTGTATAATTGCTTGATGACCTAATGGATGAAGTAAATACTAAATGGAAAACATATATAAATAGTCATAAGTAATTATCATGTTAAGAAATTCTATCTTGCATTAGAATTTCAACAATTCCAAGCAGGCGGACAGAAGGTTGATTCCAAGCGGATTGAGTGAAAGTAGCTATTTGAAGTTTGAACTTTGAAGGTCGATCCCAAATCCAACTATGATGGCCTTAGTGAAGGCAACTACAGCAATATAAATGAGTGAGGGCAGGCCAATTCCAAGCAGAGAGGGCAGCAGTGGCTACAACAATGTCATTGCTAGTGAGTGAACACCGAATGGTCAGAGAGGGCAGGCAACTCTGTGACAGGGAATGAAAGTGAGACTGAATCAGAGGAAACTTGCGAGGTTAGTTTAGGATATCCTTTATCCATCAGGACACGTGATTGTCATTTATTTTCCTTTTCTTTCAATTTTTGAATCTCCATGGATGCTACAACATGAGGGACAGCCCAGCATCCCCAAAAATTTCAAGGGACGTGGGGAATCACACCCTAAATGTACCAGAAGTCCTCCAGAATGGATCAGGTATGGCTCAACAATCCCCGCATCCCTGATGGTCCACATGAAAATCAGAACATCCAAGTAGACCCTTTGAAACACGGGATTGGACAATATGGCGCTTTTTAGTGAAATATGTGTCCCCATGCAGCATAATAAAGTTACATAGTCATGATCAAAGGATCCCAAGTTTTGAGCAAGTAACGACGTTTTCTATTTTCACACCCACAGCAGCAAATTCCCAACACTTATAAAACTGAAGATAGTTAATGAGTAAATTTGTGCGTATTTTGTTGAAACAGGTTCAACAAGATGAACGCTACTCAAGCCAGAGAAGTGCCAGGTAACTCAACTCCAACGAAAACATTGTTCAACAGCATTGGAATATGAGATATTATATAATCAATGTATAAATCTCATTACTAAGGTGTAAAGCGGGCAGTGATTATAAAAAAATATAAATTTCAAAGAAAACTGGTGATATACTAGCAAGCATCAAAAAATAAATAACTCTAAATTTGATACAAAACCAAAGTATAGAACTTGATGACTTTAAAATACCTGCCTAAGGCTTTCAGCATTGCTGCAGGAAGTATATTAACTCAGGCATATTTCAGTCTTAAATCTTGGTCTGAATGTGTGATCCAGTGTTCGTAGAAAATTACTTGCATGGAAGGAAAATCAATTAATGGTGTAGAAGCTTTTGCAGAAAAGGCCAGGCAGCTTTTATACCTTAATTTGGTTCCTCAGCAATTTACATACTATGTTATCTTTCGAAAGCATCCTGCTTTGCTGCTCACTCAATAAGTGATATCCACAGAGCCACACCCATTCCAGACATCAATGATATCAATTGAAGCAAGGTAATTTTAAATGATGTCCCTTTATGGTGCATTTCAGGAAGCACTCCAACCATTGCAATATAGATAAATCCACCAGCCGTGAATCCCTGGGAATTGGTCAAAAAATGCATTTTTTTATCTTAGTTTCCATACAATATGTGGCACACCTGACAGATTGCAATTACTGCTTGCATATTCCGTTTCACAAGAACTTTCTAAAATCAGAATGTTGCATGCTTCACATGCTCATATAATGCAACTCACATGTTACTACCAGTGATTTAGAACAAGGGAGACCCATTGCTTCTCTACTTAATCAAAAGAAGAAACTAATTGACATCAATTATTGCCATAAGGGTGAATAGCAGCTTTGAATTATTATCAAATCTGTTCAGAAAGCTGTAAAATGAAGTGCTAATTTTTTAAAAGAAAATATAGTTTAGTGATTTATCTAATCAAAGCTAACAAAATAACTGATTGGTCTAAAGAACATGCATAGGAAAGAAAATTAAGATGGTAAAGAATTCGTTTACCTCTATCAATGATGAATGTCCTGTATCTTTTCCTATTAACAGTGCCTGCTCACAAAAAAGAGTCAAACATAACATTTAATGTGCTCATTAAATCCTACAACGTAAATGAAAACTTAAAAGCAACACATTTAAAATATCCAGATGAAATTGGCAGTAACATGAGTTCTTGTACCAACCAATGCAGTTCCTGCTAATGCGACCAATGCCGATAAGAAATTGAAGAAAAGTGCTTTGAAAACAGTGAAACCTGATCCCACCAGTATTCCAAAATCCCCAATCTGTCCACATGTAGAGATTATGAGAGACAAATTGAATTGAGGCACTGATTGGAACATTTCATAGAGCGGAGACACTCTAAAATATCAAACATGGACCGGAATTTCTTCACTTTTATATTAATTTCTTTCATGGTAGTATCCTGCAGATCTTGTCCTAATAAGCTGACTTATGTCAATAAGTTCCCCAAATACTACATGATTTAATTATATGACATTGAATGACTAACTCACTACAGTAAGTTCACTAGACCTACTAAAATGGATACAGTCTATGCAGCAGTGTGTCTCCCACATACACAAATTATGTATAAAATCAGTAACTAGTAAAAAGATGGAATAATAACAGAAAGGAAGTAATGGTGCATATCCCAGTAGCAAGTTGTACCCTACATAAAAAGAGAATGGAATATAACTCCTGCATCTATTATGATTCATATCATGCAATATTACGATCTAGAATTTGTGTAATTCTATGTGTTCATTAAACACTGCTTTGATTTAGCTCTGTAGGTCCTGTTTCTGACCAGCCTGTGGGTAGCTCCCAAGGGATATTTTTCCTCATTTTGATTCAGCCTGCCAGCCAGCAGCCCCACTTTTATCCACAGATAGCCACTCTCAGTTGTCTAATACTATTGATTTCCTTTGCCCCTCTAGATGTAGATGTCGGTGGAGTTGGCAACAGACTCTGTTGTGCTCTAGAAGCTGAAGAACTAGGAGCTACAGGAGGTAGATCACGTCCTCTACTAGTGACAGGGGTAGCTTGGGTCACCTCCTCCTCCTCATAAATTTCTTTTTTATTTATTTATTTCTTTTTCGCTTATGAAAAAATCGACGAAAAAAAATAAAAAATAAAACATAAATAAAGAAATAAATAAAATAAAATAAAATTGTGATTTAATCTGCCGATAATATTGTCGATTTGAAAAAATCGCGATTAGTGCAACACTGGTAATTAAATCATTTAATGAATATCCTTGAATCCTACCCAGTCTGTGTTTGGAGTAACTGAAGGGAAGTTGCTTGGTCACATCATTTCTAAAGATAGGATCAAGATAGACCTTGAAAGATTTGAGGCCATTCAGAAGATTCCTTTGCCTCATAATGTTAAATCCCTTCAGTCCTTCTTTAGAAAGATTAACTTTCTAAGGAGATTTAGTCCAAACTATGTGGAGATTGTTAAGCCTATTCAAAGTCTATTGAAGAAGGATGTGAAATTCATGTAGAAAGACGATAGAAAGAAGGCCTTTCAAGAAATCAAGGGCGTTATCGTAATGGCTCTTGTTTTAGTTAGCCCAGATTATTTGATGAAATTTGTGATCTTTTCTTTCGTTTAAGTGGGCACTATTGCGGGTGTTTTGTTTCAAAAGAATAAGGAAGGTCATGAGCAGCTGATCACTTTTATGAGTAGGTCACTTCAGAATTCCAAATTGAATTATAGTACTATGGAAAAGCAAGCATATGCCTTAGTCAAATCTCTTAAGCATTTTAGGACATACGTGGGATATTCTAAGGTTGTCGCTTTTGTCCCACACTCTGTGGATAAAGACATCTTAACTGACATTGATTGATTAGGAACTCATGCTAGGTGGGTCATGAAAATTCAAGAATATATCTTGGAGATTAGACCCACTAAGCTCATGAAGGGCCAAGGTTTTGCTGAGATTTTGACTGAAGGTAATGAGAAGGCATTGGATTTAATTTGTCAAGAAGATTCTACTAAAGTTTCAACTTCACCTGAGCTTCAAAAGTTAGGAGAACTTGAGTGGTATAAGGACATTATTTATTATTTGCTAAACCTTAATGTCCCAACCATTTGGTTGCTCATAAAAGAAGAGCTCTAAGGTTGAAAGCAACTAAGTATTGCATCTTGAAAGATGGTCTTGGATGGAGAAATCCTCAAGGGATAATAGTTAGGTGCATTGATGAAGTTGAAATGAGGAAGCTTATTTCAGAGTTTCATGCAGGATTTCGTGGTGCTCATTTCGCTACAAAGACTACTCACACAAAATCTTGAGATTTGGGTATTATTGGCCCTCGATTTTTCCAAATGTTCACAAGTATGTTAGACATTGCCAAGCTTGTCAATTGTTCACTACGAACCAGAAGTTAGTCGCCCTGTCCTTACAACCTGTGGTTGTTGAGTCTCATTTTCAACATTGGGGTTTGGATTTCATTGGAAAATTCAAGGAAAATTCTAGTAATGGCTACTGATGGATCTTAACTGTTGTTGATTACTTTACTAAATGGGTTGATGCCATTCCTATGAAGAATGCTACTGAAGAGTTTCTCATGGACATTATTGAAAATCAAATTATTACTCAATTTGGTGTCCTTGCTAAAATTACTGTTGATAATGCCAACGCTTTTAGTTCTTCAGAGTTTTCCCCTTTTTGTTTCAAACATGGCATCATTTTGTCTCACTCATCAAATTATTAGCCTCAGGGTAATGGTCTTGCAAAATCTAGTAATAAGAATCTTATAACCATTATTAAGAAGATAGTAGGAGCCAATAAGCGGTCCTGGGATAACAAGATCAAGTATGCATTATGGCTAGATAGGATTACAAAGAAGAAAGCTACCCGAAAAAGTCCCTTTGAATTTGTTTATCGCTTGGATGTAACTTTACCTGTGCACCTTGTTACCACTAAAAGTAGCAGGAATCCTAGGAGGGGATCCTATAGAGCACTACTAGGTCAAGGGGCAACAATGGAGCGATAGCCCACTGTCACCTCAGCTAAGGCTTCCCGCTCTTTACAAACTTTCACCAACATGAGGAGACCCGGTAGAAGAGGAATCACAATGATGAAAAGATCAATGATTGGATAAGGAGTGATTCTTAAAGCCTATTCACAAGAGAGAATTAAATAGCTTACTTTCTTGAGAAGCAAAGTGAGAGGCTCTCTAGGAAGGGCTAAGAAGACACTTTAGCCTAGGTTTAGAGGATATGCCTTGACAAAAGGCTTCCTAGACTTAAGGATCCTTATGGAGAAATGGATTCTATGTAATCCTTGTGGAATTTGAGTTATAAAGTTGTGGGACCGCAACGAACCCAAGTGGACCCAAACTAGGTCAAAGGTATGGAGTTGATCGACCAAAAAGGGGCTTGACCTAATTAGGAAAGAGAAAAGGATCAAAGGACTAATTTTCTTTTGAGATTTGAATGCAATGATCTAGATGGGAACACTAACCCAAATCAACCTAGGGAGAGAAATGATCCTCGAGCCAGAGCTTGTGATATCTTGGGATTCCACTGTCGGAATTGCTTGAAATTTGGCGGACCCCTTGAGAAGATCCCAGCGCAGTTGTGGACCAATTGTTAAGGTGTTTGGATGGCTACAAAAGATTTTGCTTCATGCCCTAGGTGACCTTCTACTGTTAGAACTAGAAATTGGAGAAGTGAGGAAAAGAGAGGCAAATTTGACCACCAAAGGAATA
The DNA here is from genome assembly GCA_000404065.3 of Pinus taeda. Lineage (NCBI taxonomy): Eukaryota > Viridiplantae > Streptophyta > Pinopsida > Pinales > Pinaceae > Pinus > Pinus taeda. The sequence goes on from APFE030629720.1 coordinate 26,372, forward strand.
CGAGGATCAATGCCTTATTGCTTGGGCTTAATGGAGTCAAGAATTTCGTGAGCTAAGGAGCCCTAACTGACCTTTACTAGCCTCTCCAAGGGAAGCAACTAGATCAATAGAGATTTATACTTCAAATTTGTGAAGGAGACAGTTTCGAGATCTTTAACCTAAGAGGTGCCTCTAGGAACATTTGCCCAATCCCCCAAAGGCCAACGCATACATTTAATTACTTATTCAAGGTCCCAGAAGAATTTTGCATTTCACTTAACCCATACAAGAGTAAAGATAACAATGTACATGCAATTAACCAATAAGATAACAAGAATAGAATCCAAATTTCGACTTACATGAGAGAGAGAGAGAGAGTCCATTTATCAACTTCGCATTAGAGAAGCTTCAAAGACAATAGCAAAATCCAAGCATCATTGTGCATCAAGAAAAGCTCCAAAAATTCATCCCAGAAAAATGTGTGAAAATCTCGAAAGAGATACTAATCTAATCCAAGTGATGATGATGAAAATGAATCACCTCACTTGTATTTATACAGTCACTAATGAGTGTGATTTGCCTAATTGAACCCCAAATAATAAAATAATGTGCAATAATAACATCCCTTTGTAACAAACACACCAAGATAGCTCAATAACATAAGAATAAGCCTCCCAAAAGGGTAGAATGATCAATAAAGTGAGTCGTCGAGCCTTTGAGGGGGCCTAATGAAGTCCAAAGTGTGCCATGATGTGAGAATAGACCTCAAACATAGTGGACAAGGGGTTGGCCCCTTGTTATCCAAGAAAATCCTTGTGGTGCCCCCAACTACGTGTGGAGGGCACAAGGACATCCTCATGGGTCTCCAAGTGGATCGAAAGTGCCTGTAAACCATTTGTAAGGGCTCGGATAATGGCATAAGCCCTCATCTGAACCCTGGACCATCTACCAAGTGTGTGGTGCATGCGTGGAGCCGATTGGGTATGGTGAACCAAGTGCACCATCCTCATCGAAAAGGTGGAACACGAGCAATCAATGAGGGGTAGTGCAGATCCATGAAGTACTCTTTGCTATGGTGGAGGCCCATGACTTTCAATGCTCACCCTACATGTGCCAATGTGACCCTCTGGAGGGCTAAGACCTCATATAGGGAGACCAAGCCCCAAATGGAGACCCACCTGCAATGCTGCATAAGATTCAATGCGTCCCCTTTCCCTCCAATACAACAAACCATTAGAATAATCGAGTAAAAGAGCTTACAAATCATGGAACCAATGGGGCACTTGATGGTGGCATGCCCTTCCATAGCGAGCTTTGGTATGTACAAGTGTCTCCAAGCTCAATAAGGGGGTTAACCAAGGACCCTATTAGGTGGTTTCATCCTTTAAAGGTTGTGAAATGTCCATGGCATATCCCTCAAGTGGTAGATGGCAAATGAAAAAGTAATGGAACTGAGTGGGAATCAGGGGAATCATTCGGACCACATGTTACGGGACAAGGGTAGCTATAACAAGGGAAGTCCACACCTGTGTATATGAGTGTAGGAGGGAGCAAATCGTGGTACATGAGTCACCCTAGCCTTTGTTTTTTTGCCCTTCTTCATATGCCTTTTGCCTTTGATTGACTTTTCTTCATAACTGCTCGAGGCTCCAGGGGATGAGAGCATGTTGTGTAATATATAGCAATGGATACAACCTTAAGGTGGGGCAGTTCATCACCCACCAGGGGTTGGGACAATCATGGGTTCCTTAATGATGGAGGGGGCCCATCTAGGGGCCATAGGAATCAATGTGATGACCATGGATAAGGGGTAGAGCTCATGTTTGGGTTTTTCCCACGTGCTAAATTTGTATGTCCCGACCATCTTTTGCATTCTATAGTACATTTCCTGTTGCGAGTGGCCAAACTATGCTTTTTCTTTTCTTTTTAGCTGCATCAACCTTCGGGCATTGTTCCAGGCCCGACCCAAGGTGTGGATGAAGGGAGGGGGAGGCAACCCTATGTGGACCTAATGGACACATGTGGACCCAAACGAGAAAAGAGATGAATAGGGATTAAAATGAGTGGAAGGTAGTGATGTATATGGTGTCAGGAAGTAGGACCACGCAACCAAAATTGGGGTTTCCCATGTAGTGCTAACCCTAAAGCTAATGGCCATTAAAGGAGATCCCATGGGACTAGGCTACAAAGCTAACCAAAAAACTGGGCACTGGAGACAACAGTATATACCTAGCCCACTCTTTCTGTTGAATCCTCCCACCAATCCATGCCCAAAAGTGCCCATGACGAGTAAGAAAATTACTCAACTATACTAAAGGAAAGCCATACCTTCGGGGTCGGGAGGCCCACCTTCAAATATACAATCATAACAAGTGGGCGAGGGACCACATGGCTGGCTCTGGTGGCTACAAGGGGTTGCTAGTTGCCAGTTGAGGACCATCCAGGAGAAGAATTTTCTCCTATATAGACTACCCATAAGTGGTGGGTAACATTTGGCTCCAACTGGGACATGAGCTCTCGAAGAGGTGCATAAAGCAACTCGAACAGGAGGTCATGAGAACATCAGCAATCTCTTGGTACCGTAGACCTATTACCTGCACATATCAATGACCAAGCACACAAGGCTGCATGTTTTTGCAGTGTCTTATGATCACCCATGCCTAGTATTAGGACATAAAAATCAACAAGAAAGTAAAATGCAAATTTAATCTAAATGCAACTAATCTATCGAGAAAATATCATATGATGTTAGTTCTCATGAAAAAAATGAGCATGCCATGCATCCTACCCTAACATGCATGTTACATCACCCAAATACTAAGTGTAATCGTAGACCCAATGTAACCAACATATCATCCAGTCGATACGAAAGAAACTTCCCTTCTGCTCACTCATGCAATGGATCCAAAGGTAGGGTAGGCAGGAAAATGAAGGGCGAGAGGCCAAGTGTGGAGTTGGTTGAGCATGCTGAACCAGGTGCACCATCCTCATCGAAAAGGTGGAACACGAGCAATATGAGTGGTACTGCGGATCCATGAAGTACGTTCTGCTATGGTGGAGGCCCATGGTTCTCAACGTTCACCCTACAGGTGCCAATGTGATCCTATGGAGAGCTAAGACCCCATGTAGGGAGACCAAGCCTTAAATGGAGATCCACCTGCAATCCTACATAAGATCCAATGCGTCCCCTTTCCCTCCAATACAAAAAATCATTAGAATAATCAAGTAAAAGAGCTTACAAGTCATGAAATCAATGTGGCACTTCATGGTGGCATGCCCTTCCATAGCAGGCTTTGGCATGTACAAGTGTTTCCAACCTCAATAAGGGGGTTAACCAAGGACCCTATTAGGTGGTTTCATCCTTTAAAGGGAGTGACATGTCCATGGTACATCCCTCAAGTGGTAGATGGCAAATCAGAGAGTAATGGAACAAAGTGGGGATAAGGGAAATCATCTAACCACATGCTATGGTACAGGGGTAGCTATAATGAAGGAAGCCCACACCTAGGTATATGAGTGGAGAAGGGAGCAAATCGCAATACTTGAGTTACCTCGACCTTTGTTTTTCCACCATTCCTCATATTCCTTTTGCCTTTGATTGATTTTTCTTCATAACTGCTCAGGGGTCCAGAGGATGAGAGCATGTTGTGTAATATATAGCAGTGGATACCCCCTTAAGGTGGGGCAGTTCATCGCCCACCAGGGCTTGGGACAATCATGGATTCCTTAATGATGGAGGGGAATCACCTAGGGCCTATAGGAACCAGGGTGATGGCCATCAATATGGGGTTGAGCTCATGTTTGGCTTTTGCCCGCATGCGAAATTTGTATGTCCAAACCATTTTTTACATTTTGTGGTGCATTTCCTGTTGAAAGTTTCCAAACTATGCTTTTTCTTTTCTTTTTAGTTGCATCGACCTTTAGGCATTGTTCCAAGCCCAACTCAAGGTGTGGGTGAGGAGAGGGGGAGGCTAACCCTATGTGAACCCAATGGACACATGTGGACCCGGAAGGGAAAAGACATCAATGGAGGCTAAAAATGAGTGGAAGGTAGTGATGTATATGGTGTCAAGAAGCGGGACCACGCAACCAAAATTGGGGTTTCCCATGTAGTGCCAATCCTAAAACTAATGGCCAGTGAAGGGGATCCCATCTGACTAGGATACAAAGCTAACCACAAAACCGACCACTGGAGACAAGAGTACAGACCTAGCCCACTCTTTCCGCCTAATTCCCCCACCAATCCATGCCTAAAGGTTCCCATGACAAGTAAGGAAAATTACTCAACTATAACAATGGAAAGCCATACCTTCGAGGTCGGGAGACCCACCTTCAAACATACAATCATAACAAGTGGGCGAGGGACCACATGGTTGGCTCAAGTGGCGGAGATAATGGCACATCGAGCTATCTGATGACTGCAAGGGGCTGCTGGTTGCCGGTTGAGGACCATCTAGGAGAAAAAAAATCTCCTATATACACTACGCACAAGTGGTGGGTAACACACCTTAGGCTCCCAGCTTATCAGCTACTTCAACATTTCACTAATGATAAAGATATTGTCCAACATCGGCTTGGTCAAATGGTGGAGTTGGATGAAACTCGTAGAAAAGATTTTGATAATGTGTAAAAAATCAATCTAAAAAGAAATTTTGACAAATTTTTTCAAGTTAGATCTTTTCAGGTTGGAGACATGGTACTATTATGGGATTGCAGGAATGAAAAGTAGGGAAATCATGGGAAATTTGACAGCTTGTGGCTTGCACCCTACATCATCAGAGGACTGGACTGAATTCTTTTTGCTTGAGCACAATAGACAATGAATCAATTGACTTACTTGCAAATGGCCAAATGCTCAAGTTGTTCTACAAAGATGGCATCTGATGCCATAGGGCATCCATTGTATTGTATCTCTAACCATATTCTCTTGTCATTTCAGTGATTAGAATAGGTTTTATTTCAGCATTTTCTATTTTATGTCATTAGATTAGTTTTATTTCAATACTGTTAGAATAGAATTTATATTCCATCTCTTCAATTATATGATGGTTTCTGATTTATATTTGAATGGATATCTATCTAATGTAATTTGTGTGGTTCAAATGCAGATTCTGGACCCTCTCATTCCTTCAAGAAGCAATGTGTCCCCATGTAGAGACAGATGTTGAATACTTACCCCATGAGCAGATTAAATGTCAGAGCAATCAGAATTTTTTTTTTCAGATTTCATCAACATACAGCTTTCGGTCATTCAATATTAATCCAAATTGTGTAGCCTTGTGGCCATTATGTAAAAATGATTCTAGTATGTCTATAAACCCATGTAACACACCTAGGTAAGCCTATGATTTTTTCCCAAAGAGTTTAATTCTAGGGAGTTTTTTCCTTTGCTAATTATTTGTTTTTTCAACTACAAATAATTAGTAGAGTTTTTCTCCCAAATATACCCCAAAGCTAGAGTGAAACTTGATGGTAAGCTCCTAGGTGAGTCCTAGTGTAACGAGCCCATGTTAATTATCATACTAGACCATAAAGTGTTGCAAAATTTGGTTGTGTCTAGAGACATTATTTTTATTTTTATTTTCCAGCAAAAAATGGCAAAATAATTAGCCAGAATTAATCAAAGAATTAAAATGAGAGAAAATAAAATTCTCTCCAAGTGGAAAAATAATTAAAAACAAAATGTGCATTTTCCAAAAAAGGAATCAAATTGAAAGTTGAGAAAAGTTTCATTTCCAAGGCAGAAAATTCCAATAAAACGTTCGTTGGGCCATAAGGAAAATAATTTCTTAGGAGAAATTGAATATTTTGTTACAGGTGGATATTTTGAATGAGGGAATTTCGAGAAAAAATATTTTGAAGATATTCGAGTGGTCCAAAACCACCCAGAGTCAACAAATGGTCCATCCAGCGCATCAATCAAGGAAGACGAATTTTTCTATGGATTTGTGCAGTAGATATCAAGGGTTTGAATTCTCTCTGAAAGAATCAAGCCATGGATCAAGTCAACTAGCTATATTTTCCACTAAGAGGGTTCTCACACTCATTTTTTCTATATAAGGAAGCCCTTGCTCCTCATTTGCATCATGAAAAAAAATTGTAATTGAGCTCTGAGTCAATCTTTGTTGGTCTATAATATTTTTTTGGAATAATAAAGAAGACTTTGGGGTCAATTCATGGTGGTGTTTCTCTTTTGTGTTCTATGGTAAATTCCTTATGGATATTGTTCTTAATGCTCTACTAGGCTTGAATTTTAATCATTGTTATTTCATTAGCCAGTTTTGGATTAACTATTTGCACAGGTATCCTGCATTAGTTATTGGGCTAGACAAGCATTTTAAATTTAATCGATCTAGCAGGTATCTCTAGATCTTTTGGTTTATTTTGTTATCTACCCATAGTGATCTAACACTTTAATTTTATGTGTGTAGAGATCTTTAGTGAATCAGATCTTGGGCGTTAGGGGAAGTCTTTTGTTGGACCATCCAACTACTAAGACATAGAGCTCAAAGAACCCACTTTGTTTGATTTCAAGGCTTATCTAACGAATATATTTGGGAGGGTTTCTTGGCTATTTCTCATCTAAAGATTCCATCTCACTTATCTATCTCTATTTATTTTTGCCTCCATTGGATAGATCTACTAATAAGATTCATTGTTTGCTAATCAAGGAACCCCAATTCCTTGATCTAGCCTTGTAAAATTATCTTGCATATATTTTTCCTCTAACCCTTGTATATATTTGTCCATCTGGTATGTATCGATTGGGTTTTTCTTTTGTTCTCTTGTAGATATGAAGAGAGGGAAGAGGGTTTATTTTTTATTTTATTTGTAGGTGGATTAGTGCAAAGAATCAAGGGATCATCTTTTTGGAGGGTCGTCTAACATCTTAGCCCTCTCTCTTCAGGGCTGCAAGCCTTTTAGGCCATCTCTAGGCCTTCTAAAGGGAAGATTTCAAATTTTTTGTGGCTTGGATCTCCACAAATAAACAAATTAAGAAAAGTAAAATAAAAAAATTAAGACCAGCCGCAAGGGTTTGAGACCCTTCCTCACACCAAAATCACTTTTATTTGCAAGAGTTTCCACTTATAAATTTTGTAAATAATTTTTGAATTGTTTCTCAAAATTTTTCCTTCCAAATCTGGCTTGGGTTCCAAATTTTGAAGATCATATATACATATTTTGGGCTCAAGGTTTTGTTTGTGTTTATTTGGGCTAGCCCCTAAATTCTTGGCTCATTTTTCACCTAGCTACAAGGCCTTTAGGACCTTATTTTGTTTCAGATATTTTGTGACTAACCCTTGGTTGTTTGCAAAGAAACCTTTCATACTTTTGAAGGGTTTATCCGTTGATTTCTTGAATAGGAGCTAGCCTTGTGGGGCTAATCTTTGGACACACTTTTTGGAGACTAGCCACAAGCCTTAGAGGCCTCTTTTCTCCTAGCTAAGGGCTTGAAGAAGGTCGCATACCCTATCCAATCTGAAAAGCTTTCATTTAGAGGATTATCAAAAATTTTCAAGAGATAAAAGGCTTGAAAAATTTGTAAGTCATCATAAAAATTTTATTAAATTTTTTCTAGCCTTTCCTTTGCAAGGTTGTGATCTTTGAGGGTCATATTCATCAAGGTCGTGGGTTTCTAGAGGCTCGGGAGCAAGTCGTTTGTCATTGAAGTTCATCATCTATTGACTTGTAGCCTCCTCTTTGATATATGGAAGCTTGAGGAGCAATTGGTTGTTGTAAGGCGCTAATCATCTTTGTAATCTCAAGGTTTTGGAAGAGCCCTTCTCACTGTCTAAAGGGTTGCTTCATTGTAACATAAATAATAAAATTGATCTTGTTGCTTGAAGGCAGCTTGGGATTTAATCCTTTGGTATCCCCCTCCTCATTTAAAAGGGCGGACCTCTTAGCTTAACTTCTCTTTTCTTTAGCTTTAGATCTAATTACTAACCTATTTAACTTGCTTTCTTCTAGTTTGTTGGATTTCATTGTCATTGCCTTCTATCTCTAATCTCATATGCATGGTAGATTAGTAGTAGTTTTTCTAATCATTGTTAGCAATCTCATTTGTCATCTTTTTATTGTGCCTTTGTCATATAATTCTCACTTGCTTTAATTGCCACAATATGAAATAAGTGAAGAACATCTTAATAAGCACAATAACTAAAGGCATTTGAGCTATTGTTTCTAACATTAGATCTAATTGCATCACTTCTATTGTGTCATTGAGTAATATTATATTTGCTTCATTAAATCACAGTTGTAAGCTAATCATCTAGTCTTGATTATAAGTGGATTGGCTTTCCCTTACTGAAGCATCTTGTTTTAATTAGATCTCATTGAGACATTTGCATCTGCATCTTAGATCTAAATTTGCATTTCTAAAATTTACCTCCAAGAATAAGCTTGGTTGGTAGAAAGATAGGGCAGTCTTCTTCATATCCAATTTGAGAAGCTTGACCCTTAAACAACGATTAAAACAAGTGACCTTGCAATTCTCTTGTGGCCGAGTCAGTTGTAGGAACGAAGGCACTTGGGTTGCTAGAAGTCTTCGGCAATTATCGTTAATGAGGCCTTAGCCTCCTTCCCCAACACTTCTCTCAACAACCTTGTTCTAAGACTTGCTTCGATAATTGAGGAGAAGGCCTTCAACTTAGAATAGGCATATAATTTACTTAGAATAGGCATATAATTAAAATTAACCAAGATCTTGCATCACACATAGGTAGATATTGCATATTCATCTTGCATTTTCAACTGATTATTGTAAATTTTATTGTGAGCTCATTTAAAACTTGCAAAACTTACATTGTTGTACTTGTCATTTTCAAGTCTATTATCCCTTGAATATCATAATTTCTTGACGTACAAGTCTTATTTATATTGTAGGCTTATCTCTTATTGCTTATATATCCAATTGTTTTAATCTCTTGAACTCTTGTACTAATGTTGTCTTGTAGCATTGTGTATCTTAAAACTTGAGATATCGTATCGTGCAAGTACTTTAATTCATATTTTGAGCATTGCTATTAAGGCACAAGTCTCTCACACTTTATCATTTTAAGTCTCATTGATCTTGTTCAATCCATCGTTAGCACTTACATTGCTTATAAATAATCACTTGCCAATTATTAACTTTAAATTACCTTTTAACTGATTGTCAAAGGTATGGTGAACCAGATAAGCATTATGGTCATACTAGAGGACCGTTATAATCAGAGGATATCAGAGGTTTGCTAAGTCAAATCAATAGAATCCAATTCAAAACAATAGAATGCAATGGATGCTTACAACACATACTAGATTGTATGTGAAAGGATGCTAGAGGAAACAAGACTAAGGGTACCAAAATACATTTAGGACTGTGACTTAAGTAGAAGCTTCTATTCAGAGTGCTAGCAAGAGGAGCTTTTTGTATCTATTATTCAAAGAATATCACCTCACATGTCCTGAGAGGTTGCTCAGAGAATATTTTATAACAACAAATATAAAAGAACATTGGAAATAGTTTTAGGAGGGCTACCTTGAACACAAAAAGTTGGCCTTAAGACCATTAAGATCTCATGGTATCCATTGGACCTTTCTCTGGATTGGACGTGTGCAAAGTCATTACTGGTGGAGTATAGAATAGTTAAAACTGTTAATTTTTGTAGCATCGAATGTGTTCTAGCCATGAAATTTTGTGGAGAGGGTAGAATACATGAGATCTCCAAAACCCAGAAATCATTTCGGGAAATTCCACATAGAAATGACTTAATTAGATTGTTAGTTGGTTTTTAAATATTTCCTATGTCTAAACTTAAGGAATATGACTACTTAATCATAATTAATTAATTTATGGTGTGAATGGTCTAGAAACTCACACGGATCGACTTCAATTTAATCCTAGCCATTGATTAACACCTAATATTGGTCATTGAAGTCCCAACAGAGGATTATAAGAAGTCGATGGGGCTTGGAGAAATCACTTGTTGAGTTCGGTTTCATGAGCAGATTGATTTCCAGAGTAGCAGCAGTCAGTTGCCGGAGAGAAAGCCAATGAAATCGAAGCAGTGAGTGAGGGGCAGAGATAGTGAAGCCAAAGGAAGATTTCCAGATCCAGTGCGTGCACTTGCAGAGAGGCAAAGAATCCACAGTGAGGCTGACGCAGAGCAACGCAGTAGCCTCAGTGCGAGAAGTTGGGCAGAGAGGTTGCAAAGGTCAGGAGAGACGTTTTCCCAGACAACAGCTGGTCAAGCGGCTTGAAGAGAAGTTGTTCCAAGCTGAGAGCAATAGCAACTGCGCAGGGTGGCGCAGTGACTGCGCAGAGGCAGTTTGGACGACTCAATTTGAGCTGAGGTCAGTGCCAAGATTTCTCTGTGGAGTGAGGAATTTCTACTCACTAGATTTTCTTGCCAGTATTTCTCTGTAAGATTGCCAGTTTCGGCATCCAGTTGTACTCAATTTATTTCACTACAACATAATAATAAAACAAGAAGTTGTTGCATTGGTTTTCCCGAGTTGGGTTTTTCTGGGGATATTGGTCCAAAAATAATTGTGTCATTTTATGTGTGTGTGCTAGCATTTCTTCTAGTGTTTATTTCTTCCACAGTTTATTTGTGTAGGTTGCAGTGTGATTGATTCAGTATTTGTTGTACCATAGTAATTAAATTGTTAAGAATTAATTTAACAATTAGGACAATTATTTCCAGTTGCTATAATAGGAATCGGGTTTCCAATTTTCCACATGGTATCAGAGCACAAACGATCAGCCGGAGAGCTCAGTAGCAAAGGAAGAGGGAGTTTTATTATTCATTGAGGGGTAGCAAATTGAATCCTAGGGGCAGCGCAGTCAATTTGCCAAGAGGCCGAATTTTTGAGGAGATTCGATTTTCTGAGGGACAAAAAAATTCGATCTCTCCAGATCGAGGGGTATTCCAGAGGCAGAGGGAACAACCCAGTATTTTTGCAAAGCAGATCTCTAGTTGGACAAGGTAGTTCTACAACAGTTTGCTAGAGTAGAGCCAGCGTTGAGTGGAAGGAAGAAGAGCACACAAAAAGGGAAAATTTCTCTTAGGGGATCTCGAGCTTTAGAGATCTGATCTTTCCAGGTAGATTGGCAGTAGTTGTGAGCAAATCTTCTCACTCCAGAACAGAGTGCCAAAAGCAGAAGTAGTAGCCAAGCAGAGGGAAAGAGAGATTTTCAAGTTTGTTTTCTCCAATTTTGAGTTTCACAGATTTTGCAGCATTGTAGGGATGATCGTATGAGAATACCCGAGGAGGTCGTACAAGTTAGCCAAAATGCAAATCTGGGTAGCATATCGACTTCCAATTGTCAAGGACAGGTACCAAAGGAAATGTGAGTTGTCTAGTGCGGGTTGCAATGCGAAGGAAGGTCCCAGTAAGGGACAAGGCTCAAAAGGAGATAATGGGGCATCAGATCCAAGAGGAGGAGGAGTATGAGACTCTAGTGTGCTAGATGGGCAGGATCCTTCGGGATCCACCTCTTGGATCAATACCTTACTATGGTGCCCACATATTTCAGTAGCAGGATGGATCAATGGCAGTAGATGTCGTGAGATGCCAGAGTGACAAGCGCAGAGTAGTTGCAGTCAAATGTTGGGGAGCGCAGTGTAGTTGGCACAGTGCAGAATTAGCAGCAGTGCAGATGCCTCAGTGACAACGTAGATACTAGTAGCAATTAGAGACTCCGGTTACAGATGCATCATACTAATCACAGTTGATTAAGTATTTTGGATGCTTTTCAGTTGCAAATGTTGCAATTGCAGCAACAACAGATGGAAAGGGAGTTGCAATGCAGATGCAGTCTTCGCAACAATTCAGCAAAGTCAACAACAGCACAGATACAACACATATTAGAGTTGAGCAATAGTTGGTGGGCAGCAGTAGCCAGACATCAGCAGCGTGAAAGGAGATAATGCAGAGACAGTGTGTTGCTTTAGGGGGTAGCAACACTAGAACACATTCGTCGCTAAGAGGGAGTGTTAGTTTTTGTAGCATCGGATGTGTTCTAGCCAATGTTTAAAACTCCGACTCAACCGAGGGTCGACTCCAACTTCGATTCGGACTCGGTATCGACTCGGCCAATTTGATTTCAATGACTCAGTCGTTGTAAAAAATAGATAAAATATTTATTTTTTTATAAATAAAATATAATTTTAAAGATTTTCATTCATGTTTCCAAACACACAAAGCTTAGAATATAGATAAAGACAACATATGATCAAAGTAGGCTCATGTATATATCGATTATATCAAAATGGCACCCAGTGCACTGTCCAATACATACATGATGATGATATAGAGATCAAAACAAAAACACATAACCAAGGAGGCTAGAAATGGCCTCTACAACAAAAGTAAATTGTGACTAGTACTATTGGATACTGCTAGAGGAGCCAACATCATCTGGCTCAACCTCTGAATCAGAGTCAGACAGGGAAGCCCATGGTGCCTCCTCATCATCATCTCCAATTGCAACTGTAGAAGTGGTAGCACTAGCAAGCTGTGCAGCTAGTGGCTGCTGAGATAGACGAGAAATGCACTTCCGTCATGGCTGAACAGAGGAAGCGCCTTCAACTGGAGGACTCGGGGCTGGCCCTGAGGCTGGTACGAGTGAATCTACATTCAACTGAACATTATGTTCGAGTGATGCCACTGTCTGTAAATCCAAATCAACTTCCTCATCAGAATCAAACTCTATTGGATAACTCTCCACTACCCAATCTGATGTTGGATCAATAGCTTCCAACACAATGGGATCTGAACCAGGTCTTTTGTTCATAACTAGTTGCGTTTGAGCCGGAGGTTGTATTGGACATAGACTAGATCACTTAACCGTTTTTTATCCAAACAATTTCTCTTCTTCGTGTGAATCCTCTCAAAGACAGACCAATTGTGCTCACACCCAGTAGCACTGCAAGTTTGACTCAAAATACGAATTGCAAACTTCTGCAATTGAAGACAATGGCTACCAAAAGCCTCCCACCATTGTGCTGCAAAAAACATAGGAGTGTAATGAGTTAGCTCAACAAAATTACAAATTATATCCAACTTTCAAATTATAAATGACTTAACAAAATAAGTATTAAGAATTTGAAAATTGAAATTTTTGTTTACCTGACTCATCTACTTCCCTTGCAATCTTTGCTAGGTTCTTCCCAAAGGTACCTATGGCTTTGCTAAAGGTTGTGACCTGTCGGTGTATCTCCAGCTAATCACACTCCAATGGGATCATGCGATCAATGCAGTCAACCAATCCATCTCTAACCTCCCCATTCAAAGCTCCTTCCGCCAAAGCTTTATAATGATACTATGGGTTCAAAAAATACCCAGTTGCATGTATAGGGCAATGGTGTTGATTGTTCCATCTTTCATCAATGATTGCCCAAATGGGCCCATACTTAGCCACTTTATCCTTGTATGCCCTCTTTATTTGCTCCTTTGCTTGATCCACAGCCTCATAAATGAAGCCCATAGCCAATCTTCCCCATCCACCAACTGAACACCTTAACTAGTGGCTCAACAACCCTCACAATCGTTGTTGCCTTTCTCCAAAATATTTCTTCATTAACTTTCTTTTTCAATTCTTTGCTTTCCTGTTTGAGAGACCACTGGCTTTGATTCCATTCATCACTGGAAAATATCTTTTGCAAGTTTCTATGGTGTGAAAGCATAGATTGCAATGTCAAAAAATAAGTAGCAAATCCAGTGATGGCATGGCTAATAATATCCCTGCCCTTGTGTGTCTCCTCATAAGGCTCAAAATCCATGAATGATTGTAGATAAATTTTGTTATGCTTTTGGCATGATCTACAGTGTTTTTGACCCAATCTAATTTGCCAATATCCTCAAACATGAGGTCTATGCAATGTGCAGCACATGGGGTCCAAAATATGGTTTTGTGATTTTCCTCTAACAATTTACCAGCAAGAACATAGTTAGAGGCATTATCTGTGATGACTTGAACAACATTAACCACCCCCACCTCCTCAATAACCTCATCCAATAGCGAAAATAACAATTGTCCATCTTTCACCCTATCATATGCATCAACTGATTTTAGAAACATGGTTACTTGTGGGCAGAAGATAAGAAAGTTTATGTTGGTATGGTTCCTTTGATCAATCCATCCATCTGACATGATGGTACATCTTGTTCTTGCCCATGAGTCCTTGAAATCTTCCAAATACTCATTAATGGAGATAACTTCTTTCTGCAAACGATACTCCATTATTTCATGCATAGTAGGGCCTTTGAAGCCTTCTCCAGCAACATATATGGCATCAAACATAGGCTCATAATACGATGAATGGGAAGCATTGAAGGGGATATCAACAGCATACCACCATCTACATATGTAATCACAAGCAGTCTCCCTCAGTTCTTTCTTCCAATGGTCATTTAAAGTGGGCTGCAAAGTTCTACTAGCTTCAGGACCATGTGCATCTGATTGAGAGGAGGGTATGATAGTGAAATAACTTTTGATATTCATACCACCCTTCTTTTTCATCTTACCCTTACCCTTTTCTTGAATAGACTCCAAAGAGGGAGGAACATATCAGAATGGGTTGGATACATCAGCAGAAGGGATAGAAGAAGAACGCTCAAAATCAAAATGGGGGTTGGTAGCCATCATTTTTTGTATACTCCTCTTCCTCCCAATTTTAGCCTCTATCTCTTCTTGCCTAGCCTTTTCTTCTTTAAACTTCTCAAAGCTATTTAACAGATCCTTCCTAATCTCCCCAATTTCTAATGATTCACATGGAATAATTTGGCCTCTAATCCCTGCCAAGTGTTGTTTCAGCCTATTAATTCCTCGAGGACCATCCTTAATTTTTCTATGGCAAAATTTGCAATGCATTTGACTATCAACCATTTCAACATATGCCCAGGCAACATCTTTCACTCTAGCTGGCAATTTTTCACTTGGAAATCAAAGGAAAAAAATCTGAAAATGAAAACAAAAAAATTAGCATTGCTTTAATGTTCATTTCTTTCACAAAAAACACTCTTTTCAATTTCTAGATTTTCACAAAAAAATAAATAAGCAAAAGCAAATTTTAAGAAGTGAAAAAAAAACCTCTAGAGACAAACTACCTCCTCAACGTTGCTCCAACAAACCAACTCCTCAATGTTGCTCCAATGGTTGCCCAAGAAGCTCCTCACTCCTGCTACAATGTTTGCCCAAGACTCCTCACTGCTGCTCCAAAAACAAACTCCACAACTCCTCACAAACTCCTCACAAATTCTCACTCAAATGCAATGAGATGGTTGTGAGGAAATAAGAGGGGTTGGGTGGGTTTTATAGGGTTTGGTAGAGGGAAATGGATCCCAAAGAACCTAAAGGCACATTAGAATGGCCTTTGGGGTCCCAAAAAACCAACTTAAAAAAAAATAATGCATTATGGTTGCTCTTGTCGAGCTAGCCAGGATGTTACCGAGCCGGCCGAGTCGGTATCCAACTCAATCTGCTCGGTAACAACCCGGTTGGCCGGTCCGAGTCACCCACCATGTCGACCCGGTCAGCCTCTAACCTGGTTTGACTCGGCCAAGTCGGAGTCGACTTGGCCCTTTTTTAAAGAAGTGGTTCTAGCAACGAAATTTTGTGCAAAGGCTAGAATACATGAGATCTCCAAAACCTAGAAATCATTTCTGGAAATTCCACCTATAAATGACTTAATTAGATTATTAGTCAATTTTTTAATATTTCCCACGTCTAAACTTAGGGAATATGACTCATTAATCAAAATTAATTAAGTTGTGGTGTGAATGTTCTAG
This sequence comes from Pinus taeda, assembly GCA_000404065.3. Taxonomy (NCBI): domain Eukaryota; kingdom Viridiplantae; phylum Streptophyta; class Pinopsida; order Pinales; family Pinaceae; genus Pinus; species Pinus taeda. The sequence continues at coordinate 42,128 of APFE030629720.1, forward strand.
AAACTAACACGGATCGACTTCAAGTTAATCCTAGCCATCGATTAAGATCTAATCTTGGTTGTTGAAGTCTCAACAAAGGATTATAAGAAGAAGTCGATGGGGCTTGGAGAAATCACCTGGAGAGTTCGATTTCATGAGCAGATTGATTTCCAGAGTAGCAGCAATCAGTTGTCGGAGAGAGATCGAGTCAGATCTAAGTAGTGAGAGAGAGGGGGAGAGACAGTGAAGCCAGAGGAAGCTTTTCTAGAGCCGGTGAGTGCAATTGCAAAAAGGCAGAGAAGCCACAGTGAGTTTGACACAGAGCAGCACAGTAGCCTCTAGAGGCAAAGTTGAATTGTTGGGGAGAAGCAGAATTTCAATGCCAGAAGTTGGGCAAAGGTTCCAGAGGCCAAGAGAGAAGTGTTCCCAGATAGCAGCTGGTCAGGCGGCTTGAGGAGAAGTCGTTCCAAGCTGAGTGCAACAGCCACTGTGCTAGGGTGACACAGTGACTAGGCAAAGGCCATTTGGATAGCTCAATTTGAGCTGAGGTCAATGCCGAGATTTGCTTGTGGAGTGAGGAATTTCTCCTCACTAGATTTTCTTGCCATTATTTCTCTGTAGGATTGCCAATTTCGGCATCCAGTTGTCCTCAGTTTATTTCGCTGCTACATAATAATAAAACCCTCTGTTGTTACACCGATTTTCCCGAGTTTGGTTTTTCCGAGGACATCGGTCCAAAAATAATTGTGAAATTTTATGTGTGTGTTAGTATTTCTTCCAATGCTATTTCTTTTGTAGTTTATTTGTGTAGGTTGTAGAGTGATTGATTTAGTATTTGTTGTAGCACACAGTAAAGAAATTGTGAAGAATTAATTTAACAATTAGGAGAATTATTTCCAGTTGCTGCAATAAGAATCAGGTTTCCGATTTTTCACAAAAACATGTGGAACATTGAGGTGAAACATTTCAGTTTTAATCGACCATGCAATTGATAGGTTTGCTCATTCTTTTGAAGAATAGAATTTGAGCACCATCCTTCAGATTACTGGACATACTACGAAGGAAAGGTTGATTTGGATCTCTGTGAAATAAATTCAGTCCTCTGTGGAATACACTTGTTCTGGGTGGAGTCAAGATTGGTCAAAAATACCTTGGCACAGTCAATATGATAGGTGTGCATTATGAGGAGAACCATGTTAATACCATGTTTGGTAATCATCTTGCTAGGCCAAATTTTCACGATGAATGGCATGAAGATATTACCTTCGAAGAAGCTATCAAGCTTCTAGAAAAATGCATGCTTGTGCTTTTATGGTGTCAGTTGTTAACAAACTACAGCGAGCAAAGATCACAGAAGTAGGAGCCACAATTTCTAAACCATATGCTATAAAAACACATTTGCAAAAGTTGAGGTAGAAGACAATAAGATAGCTTTTGAAAGGCACTATAGCCTTTGCTTTTAAAACATAAGTGAATTCATATTCTAAATGAAAGCATACACTCACATAGCACAGACCTATAAATAAGCAAAAGCAAATTTTAAGAAGTGAAAAAAAAACCTCTAGAGACAAACTACCTCCTCAACGTTGCTCCAACAAACCAACTCCACAATGTTGCTCCAATGGTTGCCCAAGAAGCTCCTCACTCCTGCTACAATGTTTGCCCAAGACTCCTCACTGCTGCTCCAAAAACAAACTCCACAACTCCTCACAAACTCCTCACAAATTCTCACTCAAATGCAATGAGATGGTTGTGAGGAAATAAGAGGGGTTGGGTGGGTTTTATAGGGTTTAGTAGACAGAAATGGATCCCAAAGAACCCAAAGGCACATTAGAATGGGCTTTGGGGTCCCAAAAAACCAACTTAAAAAAAAATAATGCATTATGGTTGCTCTTGTCGAGCTAGCCAGGATGTTACCGAGCCGGCTGAGTCAGTATCCAACTCAATCTGCTCGGTAACAACCCAGTTGGCCGGTCCGAGTCACCCACCGTGTCGACCCGGTCAGCCTCTAACCTAGTTTGACTCGGCCAAGTCGGAGTCGACTTGGCCCTTTTTTAAAAAAGTGGTTATAGCAACGAAATTTTGTGCAAAGGCTAGAATACATTAGATCTCCAAAACCTAGAAATCATTTCTGGAAATTCCACCTATAAATGACTTAATTAGATTATTAGTCAATTTTTTAATATTTCCCATGTCTAAACTTAGGGAATATGACTCATTAATCAAAATTAATTAAGTTGTGGTGTGAATGTTCTAGAAACTAACACGGATCGACTTCAAGTTAATCATAGCCATCGATTAAGATCTAATCTTGGTTGTTGAAGTCTCAACAGAGGATTATAAGAAGAAGTCGATGGGGCTTGGAGAAATCACCTGGAGAGTTCGATTTCATGAGCAGATTGATTTCCAGAGTAGCAGCAATCAGTTGTCGGAGAGAGATCGAGTCAGATCTAAGTAGTGAGAGAGAGGGGGAGAGACAGTGAAGCCAGAGGAAGCTTTTCTAGAGCCGGTGAGTGCAATTGCAAAAAGGCAGAGAAGCCACAGTGAGTCTGACACAGAGCAGCACAGTAGCCTCTAGAGGCAAAGTTGAATTGTTGGGGAGAAGCAGAATTTCAATGCCAGAAGTTGGGCAAAGGTTCCAGAGGCCAAGAGAGAAGTTTTCCCAGATAGCAGCTGGTCAGGCGGCTTGAGGAGAAGTCGTTCCAAGCTGAGTGCAACAGCCACTGTGCTAGGGTGACACAGTGACTAGGCAGAGGCCATTTGGATAGCTCAATTTAAACTGAGGTCAATGCCGAGATTTGCTTGTGGAGTGAGGAATTTCTCCTCACTAGATTTTCTTGCCATTATTTCTCTGTAGGATTGCCAATTTCGGCATCCAGTTGTCCTCAGTTTATTTCGCTGCTACATAATAATAAAACCCTCTGTTGTTACACCAATTTTCCCGAGTTTGGTTTTTCCGAGGACATCGGTCCAAAAATAATTGTGTAATTTTATGTGTGTGTTAGTATTTCTTCCAATGCTATTTCTTTTGTAGTTTATTTGTGTAGGTTGTAGAGTGATTGATTTAGTATTTGTTGTAGCACACAGTAAAGAAATTGTGAAGAATTAATTTAACAACTAGGAGAATTATTTCCAGTTGCTGCAATAAGAATCAGGTTTCCGATTTTTCACAAAAACATGTGGAACATTGAGGTGAAACATTTCAGTTTTAATCGACCATGCAATTGATAGGTTTGCTCATTCTTTTGAAGAATAGAATTTGAGCACCATCCTTCAGATTACTGGACATACTACGAAGGAAAGGTTGATTTGGATCTCTGTGAAATAAATTCAGTCCTCTGCGGAATACACTTGTTCTGGGTGGAGTCAAGATTGGTCAAAAATACCTGGGCACAGTCAATATGATAGGTGTGCAATATGAGGAGAACCATGTTAATACCATGTTTGGTAATCATCTTGCTAGGCCAAATTTTCACGATGAATGGCACGAAGATATTACCTTCGAAGAAGCTATCAAGCTTCTAGAAAAATGCATGCTTGTGCTTTTATGGTGTCAGTTGTTAACAAACTACAGCAAGCAAAGATCACAGAAGTAGGAGTCACAATTTCTAAACCATATGCTATAAAAACACATTTGCAAAAGTTGAGGTAGAAGACAATAAGATAGCTTTGCAAAGGCACTATAGCCTTTGCTTTTAAAACATAAGTGAATTCATATTCTAAATGAAAGCATACACTCACATAGCACAGACCTATATGATTGTTGAAATACTGAGAGGGGGGTGAATCAGTATTTCATTCAATTGTTATAATTAATGCCAGTTGATATTTTTCACAATTACAATTAGAAAGTAAATAATAAGAATTTTATTAAAGAGCAAATGAGGACATCAATCCTCTTTTACAATAAATTGAGTACAATAATGTTGAGGACTCCAACCCTTCAATCCACCAGGCTCCAACCTGTTGCCAAGCTCCAACTTGGGCTTTACGAGGCTCCAACCTTATCTTCCTCAAGGCTCCAGCCTTGTTTTTTAGAGGCTCCAACCCCTAGGGCTCCACGTTAAATTTTTTGATTGTTCTATGTTGTATCAGTTACTTTAGCCCAATTTATCCTTTCATTAACAATGCATCCAATTATTAGCAGTATAATCAATCATAAATGTAACTAAAGAAAGAGTAATATATGCAGTGACAAAGAAGACAACAGCACAACCATAAGAGACAACAGATTGGTCCAAGACCAAGGAAAAACCCCACAAGGGAGAAACCTTTTCAAATCTTCTACTTTAGTAGATTGTCATAAAAAGATTTCAGCAGAGAGTACAATGAGCTCAATACATATAATTGCAATGGATAATAACAAATCAGATCTACAAATTTGTGTCATAGTAAATAGAAATTCAAATCTACCAGATCACTGAAGTCAATTGAGGCCAAGATGTCAAACCCTAGATCTGAACTCGGGTCACCCTCATCAACACTGTCTGCGTGCGACCGAAACTCCCGAGTCGATATCTCAGATATTGTATGCAAGCAACTATGGTTGTAGAATTGCTCTCAGGAAGACTTTATGCATGTGAATGTGTCATAATACAACTAAAACCCAGAGTCGCTCCCTTACTATTGTTGTGTGAGCGTCCCTGATGTCCTGGCTGCTCCTGGGACTACTTTGTTCGAGCGACCAAGGACCTGAACCTTCTGATTTGCCTCTAAACCCATAGTCACTCTCACTAAACTAACTGCGAGTGACCAGAGAGCTAGAGTCACTCCCTTGCTTACTTTGTGCCTGAAACCAGGGATGAAAATGTCCTATTCTGTGCCAGCGACCGAGATCCAGAAAACCCAAACTCAAGCGAACCTTTCACCTGTGATTTTAGACCCTGTGTGAACTCCTTTTGACGTACCTGTGCGAGCCAAGACAAAATAGAAGAATAGAAAGATGATGTGTTGAAATGAACTTGAGGTCGCTTCCTTTTATAGGCTTTCCTAAGGGTTAATTTGGGGTTAAGATTGAACCAAGCAGTTACTCATGTGGTTAGAACCGACCCATTCCATAATGTATGTATGCATAAAATAATTCAAAACTTAACTTCTGCTTAACCAAATTAGGTGATATTTAGGTCGATTTTGGTCCTCTCAAAAAGATGAATTTAATGCAAGCATCATCTTGGTAATCTGAGTTGTCCAATGTGAAATTTGACCCTAGTTGCAAAAATTAACACTCCCTTTCAACTAGGAAGAATTCCATCTGTCAAAATCTGTCAGTTGGTCAACCTGTCAAGTTGTTGTAATGCTTTGATTGTCTTTGCTCAACTTTATCTGCTAAAACTTTCTCGGATCTAGAAGAAGAATTGGGGAGCAATAGCTTCCACCCTTATCTAGTAATAGGATAACTCATCAAATAAGGGAGTAAACCCTCAACCCTGGAATCTCATCAGGGAGCTTTACCCTCAACCCGGCATTTCATCGGGGAGCTTTACCCTCAACCCGGAATCCTATTGCCTACTGATCTTCCCAACAATGATTCTTAGTAGTCATCTCGTAGAACACTTGCATCATAATCGCCTTAGGTTGTACACCCCAAGCACACCCTCAACTCATTGGCCATATGAGGAATAATATTCCCAACAAGCTCTGCTTGTGGGTATGATGGCAACTGGGGTATACTCTGCAAGACTAGACAAGGGAGTAAAATCCTCAACCCTATGGGTAACAAATAGGGGAGTTCCCTATTGTCCAGAGTTCCCTCAACCTCAAGAGCCCTTTTCCCTCAATTCCTCACCTTGGGAGCTCAAACAAGGGGGAAGAGTTGTCTCGGTGTTCTTGATCAACGTTGCCCCTTATCCGAAGGGGCCACATCCATCAGTTCAAGTTGCTCTCTAAAGACCAAGAACTTTCCTTTTGGTAATGCCTTGGTGAGAATATTAACAATCTGTTCATCTATCAATATGTGATGGAGCTTGACAACTCTCTGCACCATGTCTCGAACAAAGTGATATCGAATCTCAATATGCTTGGACTTGTCATGAAACAAGAGATTTTCTGTCAAACGGATCCCACTCTTGTTGTCATAGTATATCACTGTAGTATCTAGGACTTGCTCAAGTAGATCTCCAAAGAGCTTTCTCAAGGAGACTGCTTCAAAGCTAGCCATGCTAGTAGCAATGTATTATGCTTCGGTTGTGCTCAATGCTACAGACTTTTGTTTCCTACTCATCCAGGATATCATGGCAGATCCAAGGCTAAAGCAACATCCAGATGTAATCTTTCTGTCGATAACGTTTTTGGCCTAATTAGCATCAGTGTATCCATGAAGTTGAACATTTCTGACAGAATATCTGAGGCCAAGTGTGATCGACCCCTGCAAATATCTCAATTTGTGTCTGGTAACTATCCAATGAATGTGGGGGGGCTCGATCATGAATTGACTCAATGTGTTTACTGCATAGCATATGTTTGGACAGGTGTTCACAAGGAACATCAAAGCCCCAACTAGTTGTCTATACTGGGATGGATTTTCTAAGGCTAGTCCTACAGCATCTCCACATAACTTCTTGAAATTCATTTCCATTGGTGTAACCATGGATTTACATTCAGTTATTCCAAATCTTTCCAACAACTTTACAACATATTTTCCTTGTGAAAGGAAAATCTCACTAGGCCTTTGCCACACCTCAAGGCCCAAAAAGTAATGCATGAGACCAAGGTCTTTCATCTCAAATTCAAAGGCTAGCTTCCTCTTACACTCGATCATCAGAGGCTCACTACCTGTCAAGAATAGATCGTCAACATATAAAACCAAAATCAATGGCATACCTTGAACTATCTTGACGTAGATGTTGGGATCAGCATTGCTTCTTGTGAATCCCAGCTTCACTAAGTAACTATCAATGTGTGCATACCAAGCTCGGGGGAGCTTGCTTCAAACCATACAATGCCTTCTTCAACCTGCAAACATGAGTTCTTCGATCTTCCACTTCGAATCCTTGTAGTTGTTCAACATATACCTCTTCCTGTAACATGCCATGAAGGAATGTGGTTTTTACATCCATTTGATGAAGAGTCCATCCCTAACTCACAACAAGCGAAAATATAGAACGGATGGTTATATATTAAGCTACAGAAGCTAGTGTTGATAATATCGGTATTTGAAAAATATCGGCGAGGTCCAAAAAACATCTTATCGGCAATATCAGCGAAAATATCGGCAAACATCGGCAAGCATAAAAAATAATTTTTTCAAATTTTTAAACATAGCCGATATTTTCAAAATATCACGATATTTTGCTAATATTTGTCGATATTTTGAAAATATCGTGATATTTCTCAGCAATATATCGTTTTGCCGAAAATATTGCGATATTTTCGAATATCGCTAATATTATCAACAGTGATAGAAGCGAATATGTCATCATAATCTTCTCCCTCTTTCTGAGAGAAGCCTCGGACTATGAATCTTGCTTTATATTTCTCAATGCTGCCATCAATTCCATGTTTGATTTCGAATAGCCATTTTGAAGTCACAACAGATTTCCCTTTCGACCCAGGTACAACATCCCATACATCAATTTTCATAATTAATTCATATTCTTTGGCCATAGCATCCTTCCAAACTTGTTCTTTTACAGCTTCTTCAAATGTGGACGGTTCGTCTTGAATCATAGTAATCCTAGCAGCAACATATCCTTGATACCTGCATGGCTAAGTTGCAGGAAATATGGGTCTAGGGTCCGTTTCCATATGGAAACGAAACGGAAATGGGGAAACTCGTACTGTACGGCCCGGAAACTCGTTTCCAGCCATACTAGCCCGTTTCTCTAGGAGGAAACATGGCCAGTACCAACGGAAACAAGTTTCTGGGCTGTACGACAAAGTTTCCTCTTGCAAATTGACTTCTCTTATGTTTTTTTTTTATTATTTTTGTCTTCTATTTTTTATTGGGTGACTAAAGTGGCTTCTAGTTGCTTCTAGATGCCTCACTCAAGTTATAAAACTGACCTTCGTCACATTCTCTCATCACACAATTGAGCAAGTTATTTCTCTTGGAGACTGGCAATTTTAGCAAAGGAGAAAAGAGGAAGAGAGCAGCGGTTTCAGCTAGGGTGTTTTCAACAGGGAGCAGGGGATTTCATATATATAATAAAGGTTGTTTTTGTATATTCCGATATTTTTATTTTCATTATGTGATCATTCATGAGTAAATGTGATGTAAATTTACTCATAATGTTTAAATGTAATAAATTATAATGTATCATGAATGTATCATGTATGCTTTATGATTGCACATAACATTTCTTAAATGTCCTACATTCTAATATATATATATATATATATATTCACGTTTCCCCGTTTCCAAAATTTGGGGAGGTCGCGTTTCGTACTCATGCCCGTTTCGGAAACTCGTACGTGTTTCGTGCAACTTAGCTGCATCGTTGTTTCCTTTCTTTGAATGATTTGCAAACGGGGACATTTCTTTCAGTATCCTGTAATGTATCGCGGAGCCAAAGTGGTCTCTTTTTAGAGGGAGGATCACTTGGAGGAGGATCTAATGGATCCATAGGCTCTATGGGCTCATCAACCATATCGAACTCAGGTATGGACGAACCATCCAGAATATCCCAGTCATCATTCTCTTCCTTGGGAGGAGGTGGAGGAAGATCTCTTGCTTTTCCAAGATCTACATCTTCATCAAATGTTACATCCCTACTAATCTCGACCTTCCACTGGCCAAAAATATAAGTTCTGTATGCTTTAGAATTTTCACAATAACCCACAAATGTACCTTTTCTACTAGTAGCTTCCAATTTATTCCTTTTGTCCTTCAGCACATGAAAATATACAGGGCATCCAAATACATGAAGATGGTTGATACAACGCTTAATGCTTGTGAATATTTCTTTGGGAGTCTTGTTTTCTAATGCTTGATGAGGCACCCTGTTTTGAACATATACAGCAGTGGATGTTGCTTCAGCCCAAAGGAACTTTGGCACCTTTTGATCATGGAGCATAGCACGAGCAGCTTCTAATATAGACCTGCTCTTCCTTTCAGCTAGACCATTCTGTTCAGGAGTATATGGCACAATCATTTCCTTCTTGATTCTGTCTTTCTTGCAAAATGTTATGAATTCTTTTGACATGTATTCGCCTCCATTGTCTGACCTAAGGACTTTGATTCTCTTTCCTAATTGATTTTAGATCAAGGCTTTGAATTCCTTGAATGTTTTGAAGGCTTCATCCTTGTGCTTAAGAGAGTATATCCATGTCTTTCTTGAGAAGCCGTCAATAATGGTGATTTAGTAGAGATGACCACCAATAGAATGTACAGGCATCGGACCACATATAACAGAATGAATGAGATGGAGGATGTCATTTGTCTTGTTCTTACTAGAGGGAAATGGTCCCCTCATTTTCTTTCCACTTGCACAACCTGAACAAACTCCATCGTGATGAGCTTGAACATTGGGAATACCAAAGACCAATTTCTTCAATTTCGGAAGTGCATCATAATGAAGATGAGCTTGTCTATAGTGCCATAATTCACTCAAATGATTGGTATTATGAACCAATGCTAGAAGAGATCTTCCAGTGACTCTATAGAGTCCTTCAAATCTCGTTCCTAATGTGAATGCATCTTTCATAAGTGAATTGGCAAGCCAAGTTAAAACTTTTCCTTTGATGAAGGCAACCCTCATCCCTTTATCTTCCAATGTGGATACAAGTACCATATTATTCATTAATCCTGGTACATACATAACATCATGTAGTAGAACTAATTTCCCCGAATTCAACAAAAATTTGACGGACCCAAAGCTTTTCACGAGATGAGTGGAGTTGTCTCCAAGAATGATCTTCAGCTTAGTCTCCCTCTCTACCAAATTAGAAAGGACTTCGTTGTAACTAGAGAAATGATGAGTGGCCCCACTATCAACCAACCAACTATCCCACAAATTCGGTGGAGAAAAACGGAGTAAGAGAAGAAATAAGAATGTATTCAGATTTATTTACAGCATTACTTTCATACCTTGGAGCCTTAATTTCTTTTGAGGAGGACGATTTTCTTCACAGTCACCTAAGGAGTCTCTTATTCTTCTTTCATATCTTCTATCATGGTTCTTCTTTTGATAGTCCTTTCTTCTTTTGTTATTGTAGTTGCCTCTGGTGTTGTAGCATGGTCTTTTGCTCCTTTCGAGACAGTAACGAGCATAATGCCCTGTCTTGTGACAATTGAAGCATTCAACATGAGATAACGATTGGTCATTCCTTCCTTTTGAATTCTAAGAAGGAGACTTCCTAGATGGACCTCCTTTTGCCTTCTTCCTGACATCTGATGCTCTTTCAGGATGTGTAGGGCATCCAAGACTAGAGTAGGCAAGAGGACCAATATTCTTTGAGGGTTGGGAACCCAAGACAAGAATAGTCCTAGAAGGTCATACTCAGTGAACACTCGAGTGGGTATGTAACTTAAGAGACAATGATGAAAGTGTCTATAGTCATTGGTCTCGCCAACATTGTGCTCTGATCTAATGAAAGATAGAGCTATCAATCAAGGCCTTGATGTGAAAACAATGTTGGTTACTATGATGCTATAACAGATGGATTGCCAATTCGAATTCTCTTATGTGAATTCTTTAGGTTGAAAATGTCCAAACACATTGTAAAATGATTTATGAATACCTCCCTAGTTAAGAGGGAGTTTTGAAGAAAGTGTAACTAGGTTCGGTCTTCATAAATATAATTTTAATCTTTGTACTTGTAAAAGAAAAGAATTTTTATTTTTGTCATTTGTAAAAATGAGTTTCTTGCTCATTGCATAGGTCAAGCACATGTTTAAGTGCTTCTAGGAAAGTCAAAGATTCAATGTAATTGTTAAAGGCCACATGTTTAAGTGCTTCTAGGAAAGTCAAAGAGTCAATGTAATTGTTAAAGACCCATGAGGGCATGTTACACTATGTAAATCTATGTACTAGAGTCAAAGAAATATGTTAAAGTTGATCCTCCAAAGCAAAGACAAGTCTCCTCTTCAAAGTCGGCTCAAAAATGATTTTTTTGGTGCACTTAAGGACATGTCGGCCTCACTAGCTCAAGTCAGCCCAAATAGGAGGAATAATCTCCTATATATAGGGCAGTTCAACCTCACAAAAGTATTATAAATCATCTCTGAAATCAGCGTAGAAGAAAGGACAAAAAGAGGTGTGAAAAAGGTGCAAATAAGGTCATTCTAGGGCAGCGAAGAAGGAGGAAGAAGAAGCCGAGTTTGGGAGGTCTGTTTTCGGGTCTAATTTTGTCACACGTGCGAAGAAAAAGAGGGTAAGTCTGCTTCCATATCAGATCCAGAATTGCAGCAACCTAAGAGAACTCGTTTGGGTGGAAAAGAGGCTCCAAATAGGCCTCCATCTCAAGCAAAGAAGGTCCCACCTCAAGTGAAGGAAGGAAGCAAGCTAGAAGGACAATCTTGAACCCTAATCATCCACACGTGCGAGGAAAAATCAGATCTGCAGTAGGGTTTGAGGATCAGCCTCTAACTCAGAAATATACCACAAGAAGAACCTCTAACTCATAAATATACCACAAGAAGAACCTCATTCTCTAGCCCAAGTATCAAAGAGAAGGAAGATTGCCTAGCGAGGTAGAGAAGGAAAGGAAGACACCAAATAAGAGGTCTCTAAGGAGACCTAGGTTTTCTGCAGTCACCGGAAAAAGAGCAAAGAAATGTGCTATAAGTTGTCAGAAGAAGTGAGAAGAAGGAGATCAAGGTGCAGAGCAGAAGGCGGCATTGATTGAAGAACCAAGGAAGAAAGACTATGTCTTGTGCTTGGAGGATCCATTGGTCAAGGGTCTAGGGTTTGGCATTTGTCAATTGAAGCTTCAATAATAGAAATTTGCAGAAGGGTTTTACTCTCTAGGAGAGAGAGGTTTTGCCCTGGCTGAGAGCCAACATCTTTTGTTCTTGTCTCTTTTGTTTTGGTAACTGTTTGATGAAGTAAGAGAACATACTCTAATAATAATAAGAGAAGATTGTGCTAATAAGAAAAAGTAAAAAGTACCTCACAAACAGTTATCATTGTCACAAGAATCTCATCCTACCTAGATGCCCTAGACTGAGCTTCACTGTAGGAATCCTGAGGGGCTACAACTCAAATGCATGCTAGAATATTAGGCTAGATTCTTCAACATGGTATCAGAGCTAACTGCTAAGGTGACACATCAAGGAAGGGCAACTCAAGAACACAAAGGTTTAAGCATCAGATCTACAATCTAGGGTTCTAGATCCATCAAGAAGGACTACCATTCTAGGAACAAAGAAAAAAGAAAGCCTTCCATCTAAAGGCATCTACAAGAAGGATCATCCAAGAAGAGTCTCCTTCAAAGATTCTTCATCTTCAAAGGAAGGCACCCAAGATCAAGGCCTACCAGTGAAGATCTCCAGAACTACATATTGAGAAGTCTTCATCACCAAGTTGATCTCTCATAAGGCACCTTGAAGGAAGCATCTTGAAGAACTCCAAGATCTAAGAAGTTAAATCATCAAATTTTCAAGGAAACTGCAAGATCTCTTCACAATAATCTCTCAAGTAAGTAATTTTGTGTCCTCTTCTAAACATATCAAAATGTATTTTTGCAAGGAAAGCAACAAATTGGTTGAGACTGCTAATTTCCTTGCATGGAAAAAGAGGATTGATCTACTTCTAAAAGAAAATGAAGTTATGGACTACATCAAAGGGAATGTCACTGTTCTTGCAAAGGAACAAACTCAAGCCCTAGCAAAGTATAATAAGGATGAAACAAGGGCTCAAAGGATTCTGATAGAATCCATAAAAGACCCTCTCATTCCTTATGTTTCCAAACTTGAAACATCTAAAGAAATTTATGATAAGCTGGTGGAGCTATTCTCAGATAGTATAGCTGGAGAAGTGATATCGTTGCATAATGAATTATATAAAATGAAGATATCCAAAGAAGAAGGAATAGTTCCCTACTTCATGAAATTCTCTGAGATGAGAGACCAGCTACAAGAACTAGGAGAAGTTATGTCAGATAGAGAGATGACAATTGTGGTGCTCAATGCATTACCTGAGGAATGGGGCAACTTCACATCAAGTATATATGCCAAGAAGGAAGCTACCCCGTTGAATGAACTTTGGTCTCTATGCAAAATTGAGGAGACTAGACTCAAAGCCAAAGATGATGTGAGACCAAAGGAGCAGGCATTTGCTGCTATGGCCAATAGGGAAAGGATAAAAGAGATATGTCCAAAGTCCAATGCATTGGCTTCCAAGAATATGGATACTATATATAAGAGGGATTGTCCTAAATTCAAGAAGGACAACAATAAGAGGAAATGAGAAGAAGCCCATATTACCCAAGGAGTGAAACAAGAAGAAAAGAAGCAAAAGAAGGAAGCCCCTTTGGATCTCTACTATGACTGAGATCAACTTCTTCACATAAGTTCTCTTTAAAATTATAGATATCATAGGAATATGTAGCAATAGGATAGAATGCATGATTTATGAGAATGACATCTTTAGAAATATAGGAGCATTGTGTAGAGATAACTCATATATAGATATTCATATAGATGTAGCCATTGAATGACCTCATCATTCCATAAAGGAATGATCATGATTAAAAAGAATCATCTTAGAAGGCCACTATCATCAACAGGAAGGAGCATTTGCAAGATGAGGACTATAAGAATCCTCCCATGGAATCTTCAATAGAAGGTTCATGATTTTTAGAAAAGGCAAATGTCTCGATGAGAATCCCACCTATGGGGATTCAAGAAAGGATATAGGCAGAGAAAGATGTAAGAAAGAAAAGGAGATTGAGGTAATCTCAATCAAGGAAGTTGTCAAAGGAAGGTGAGGTTAACAAGGAAAGAACTAAGATGAGGTATGTATGCATCTATGTTTTTAAGTTAAGTCATGTCATCATTTGTATTAATGAGCATGGGGAATTGCTCTGGAAGCATGGTCAAGAATAGGATAGATCTCTTTCACTAAGAATATGCACGAAGGCATGGTTCACACACTGATAAAAGTCAACGTGAGAAATGACCTCATATGAAGTATGAGGTGATTGACTTGGAAACCTATAAAGAAGCATATGGGAAAAGAGATCAGGGGTAAAAGGACACCATGGACACTAGGAATCAACATCTGACAAATTTATTAAGACATCTCCCAAAAGAAGGCATGAGAACTCTATCAAAGAAAGAAAGAGATCAAAGGACCCTTGACACCTAAAAAGGCCTTGGAGATGTGAAACATGCAGGATGTTGATAGTTCAAGCCAACAAAATATGTCATGATGAAGAGCCATCCCAAAAGGTACTATTTGACTTAATGTTATATTTTGATTTTTCTTGAGTAATATCTGGATGGGATCATGCAAGGCTACTAGAACAAGAGTTGTAAGTGCGAGTACAACCAGCATTCATGCGGTGGATGGAAAATTCCTTAAAGAAGCATGATGAGAAAGACGTAGCCATATGAAGAAGGTTCCAGATATGTACCAAGAAGGCCACTTACCATGAAGAAAGGAATGACATGACAAACCAAGATGGAAAGTGATCGATGGTTGATGCCTTACAAGGAAGAAGCTCCACTAAATTTCATGACCTCAAGGAAAGAAACTGATCCAGTAGCTAAAGGACCCACAAAAAAAATTGGTGATGAAAAGAAGAGTCCCTAGTTGAAAGGAAACTCTGACAAGTTCCTAATTAAGAAGGAGCTTGGTTAAGTCAATGGTCAAAGGGAACTTGGGTACATTCCTTTACAGGAATGGGCATATCTTCCCTAGTTGAGAGGGAAAGATAGACACAACATTCTTGTCTTCACTTGGGAAGAAATAATGGAGGATTGGATAATCATCTAGCATATGATGCTCTTTGAGGATGTGTAGGGCATCCAAGACAAGAGTAGGCAAGAGGACCGATATTCTTTGAGGGTTGAGAACCCAAGACAAGAATAGTCCCAGAAGGTCATACTCAATGAACACCCAAGTAGGTATGTACTTAGAGAGACAATGATGAAGGTCTCTATAGTCATTGGTCTCGCCAACATTGTGCTTTGATATAATGAAAGAAAGAGCTGTTAGTCAAGGCCTTGTTGTGGAAACAATGTTGGTTACTATGATACTACAATAGATGGATTGCCAATTCGATTTCTCTTATGTGAATTCTTCAGATTGAAAATGCCCAAGCACTTGTAAAATGAGTTATGAATACCTCCCTGGTTAAGAGGGAGTGTTGAAGAAAGTGAAACTAGGTTCGGTCTTCATAAATGTAATTTTGATCTTTGTACTCGTAAGAGAAAAGAATTATTATTTTATTCATTTGTAAAAATGAGTTTCTTGCTCATTGCATAGGTCAAGCAAATGTTTAAGTGCTTCTAGGAAAGTCAAAGAGTCAATGTAATTGTTAAAAACCCATGAGGGCATGTTACACTATGTAAATCCATGTACTAGAGTCAAAGAAATATGTCAAAGGTGATCCTCCAAAGCAAAGGCAAGTCTCCTCCTCAAAGTCGGCTCAAAAATGATTTTTTTGGTGCACTTAAGGACATGTCGGCCTCACTAGCTTAAGTCAGCCCAAATAGGAGGGACAGTCTCCTATATATAGGGCAGTTCGACCTCACAAAAGTATCATAAATCATCTATGAAATCAGCAAAGAAGAAAGGACGAAAAGAGGTGTGAAAAAGGTGCATATAAGGTGATTCTAGGGCAGCGAAGAAGAACGAAGAAGAAGTCGAGTTTGGAAGGTTTGTTTTGGGGTCTAATTCGATCACACGTGCGAAGGAAAAGAGGGTAAGTCTGCTGCCATATCAGATCCAGAATTGCAGCAACCTAAGAGAACTCGTTTGGGTGGAAAAGAGGCTCCAAATAGGCCTCCATTTCAAGCGAAGAAGGTTCCACCTCAAGTGAATGAAGGGAGCAACCTAGAAGGACAATCTTGAGCCCTAATCATCCACACGTGTGAGGAAAAATCAGATCTGTAGTAGCGTTAGAAGATCAGCCTCTAACTCAAAAATATACCTCAAGAAGAACCTCATTCTCTAGCCCAAGTATAAAAGAGAAGGAAGACTGCCTAGCGAGGTAAAGATGGAAAGGAAGACACCAAAGAAGAGGTCTATAAGGAGACCTAGGGTTTCTATAGTTGCTAGAAAAAAAGCGAAGAAAGGTGCTATCAATTGCCGGAAGAAGTGTGAAGAAAGAGATCAAGGTGCAGAGCAAAAGAAGGCATTGATTAAAGAACAAAGGAAGAAAGATTGTGTCTTGTGCTTGGAGTATCTACTAGTCAAGGGTCTAAGGTTTGGCATTTGTCAATTGAAGCTTCAATAAGAGAAATTTGCAGAAGCGTTTTACTCTCTAGGAGAGAGAGGCTTTGCCCTGGTTGAGAGCCAACATCTTGTGTTCTTGTCTCTTTTGTTTTGGTAACTGTTTGATGACGTAAGAGAATACACTCTAATAATAATAAGAGAATATTGTGTTAATAAGAAAAAGTGAAAAGGACCTCACAAATAGTTATCGTCATCAGAAGAATCTCATCCTCCCTAGATGCCCTTGATTCTTCAACATGTATCAGTTACTTTGGCCCAATTTATCTTTTCATTAATAATGTATCCAATTTTTAGTAGTATAATCAATCATAAATGTAACTGAACAAAGAACAATATATGAAGTGACAAAGAAGACAATAGTACAACCATAAGAGACAACAAATTGGTCCAAGGCTAGGGAAAACCCCCACAAGGGGGAAACCCTTTCAAATCTTCTTCTTTAGTAAATTGTTATAAAAATATTTCAGCAAAGTACAATGAACCCAATACATATAATTGCAGCAGAGAATAACAAATAAGATCTACAAATCTTTGTCACAGCAAATAGAAATCCAGATCTACCAAATCACTGAAGTCAACTGAAGCCAAGATGTCAAACCCTAGATCTGAACTCGGGTCAACCTCATCAACACTGTTTGCATGCGACCAAAACTCCCGGGTCGTACTCTTGGATACTGTATGCAAACGACTATCGCTGCAGATTCACTCTTAGGAAGCCTTTATGCGTGCGATTGTTGCATAATATAGCTAAAACCCAAAGTCGCTCCCTTACTGTTGATGTGTGAGCATCTAGTCGCTCCCAGGACTACTTTGTTCAAGCGACTGGGACCTAAACCTTTTGATATACCTCTAAACCCAGAGTTGCTCTCACTAAACCGACTTTGAGCGACCAGAGAGCCAGAGTCACTCCCTTGCTTACTTTGTGCCTGCGACTAGGGACAAAAATGTGTTGTTCTGTGCCAATGACCAAGATCTAGAAAACCCAAACTGAGAGCGAACCTTTTGCCTATGATTTACGACCCTGTGCGAACTCCTTCTGATGTACCTATATGAACCAAGACAAAATAGAAGAATAGAAAGATGATGTGTTGAAATGAACTTGAGGTCGCTTCCTATTATAAGCTTTCCTGAGGGTTAATTTGGGGTTAAGATTGACCCAAGCAATTACTCATGTGGTTAGAGATGACCCATTCCATAATGTATGTAGGTCGATTTTGGTCCTCTCGAAAAGAGGAATTTAATGCAAGCATAATCTTGGTAATCTGAGTTGTCCAATCTGGAATTTGACCCTAGTTGCAAAAATTAACACTCCAACCCTTCAACTTTTAACAAATAGACTGTATGAATGAGTTACTTCAATGGTTGAACAACTGCTCCACAAGACTGTTGAAGAATCTAGGGCAATTAGGTTAATAATATTCTTCTCACAATGATAACTATTTGTGAGGTACCTTTTACATTTTCTTATTAGCACAATCTTCTCTTGTTATTATTAGAGTGTGTTTTCTTACTTCATCAAATAGTTACCAAAACAAAAGAGACAAGAACACAAGGTGTTGGCTTTCTGCCAGGGCCAAAACCTCTCACTCTTTGAGAGAAAAACCCGCACAAATTCTTCTTATAGAGATTCCAATTGATGAATACCAAAAACCAAGACCCTCGACCTATGTTTCCATTCCCAGACCAAGACATAGTCATCCTTCTTCCTTGATTCTTCGATTTCTTCAAAACAAGATCACTACAACATCCAAACGTTGTGACATATCCCTGAACTTTGGCCTCACAGAATTGTGCATCATAACTTCATACTGTCACTAGCACCAAGTTGCACCATGTAACACCTAGCTACATCATGTATCACTGATCATCATATTGTTGAAGAATCTAGGGCAATTAGGTTAACAAGACTCTTCTTGCCATGATAACTATTTGTGAGGTACTTTTAACTTTTTCTTATTAGCACGATCTTCTCTTGTTATTATTAGATTGTGTTTTCTTACTTCATCAAATAGTTACCAAAACAAAAAAGACAAGAACAGGGGATGTTGGCTTTCTGCTAGGGCCAAAACCTCTCACTCTTTGAGAGGAAAACCCGCACAAATTCTTCTTATAGAGATTCTAATTGACGAATACCAAGGCTATGATCCTTGACCTATTTAGCCACTCCAAAACCAAGACACCAATCCTCTTCTTCATCATTGCTGAAATCATCATCACTGCTACTGAAGTCATCAATGTTGCAACATCAAGGCCTTCACTATTGCACCACCGAGATCATTATTATTGCATCATTGTTGCACCTTGTTGCACTGAGATCATTGTTGCACCACCGAGATCTTCATCGTAACAATGAGATCACTACACTTAGATATGAGAGCTACACCAAGATCTTCATCAAGATCATGACCTTGTAACTACGTCTTCATCAGGATCATGACCGAGACCATGATTACAACTATGCCGAGATCATGACTGCATCTAGAATGTATGCCGAGACAAAGTGTGTCACTGTGGGATCACCGAGATCCTCCTCATCACAACTATACCAAGATTGTGATTGTGTCTAGAGTGTATGCCAAAAGTGTATCGCTATGAGATCACCTAGATCCTCCTTCACCACAAATATGTTGAGACTGTGACTGCATCTAGTATGTCGAGGCAGTGATCACCAAGACTGAGGAGGCCGAGACTTTCTTTGTACTGTGGACAGACCTCCAAAGTGACATCTGAAATCCTTCTTGTGACTGCCCTCTGAAAACATCAGATGAATCCGAGTTTTGCACTGTATTTTTGCGAAGACCCTCACTAGGTATTTATAGTAGTTCGACCCACATATTAAGCCGACATGACAGTGTCAAGAGATGTGTCTATTGATGCAAGCTGACATGATCTATTTAATTCATCTTGCAGGCCGACTTCAAGAGGAGATTTGTGCTTGTCTTTTGGAGGGCTTTTAGACATATTTATATACATTAACTCATGCTCAAGAAGAGCTTCTTCATACATGACATTAACTGTTGACTTAATAACAAATCCTAAGGCTCTCAATGGGAGCCACTAACAAATAAACCTCTTGCTCATGAAACCCAGGTAGCAAGGCATACAAAAATAATTTTATTCCTTTTATTTCATCATTTACAAAGATCATGTCATTATGAAGACCGAACCTAGTTATATTTTACAACACTTCCTCTTAACTAGGGAGGTATTCATAATGGTATTTGGTCATTCTCAATCTAAAGAATTTCTCATAACAAGAATCAGATTGGTAATCACATCTGTATAGCATCGTAGAAACCAACACTGTTTCCATAGCAAGGCCTTGACTGACAGCTCTATCTCTTATTAGATTAGAGCACAATGTTGGCGAGACCAATGGCTATAGACACCTGGATCATTGTCTCTCAAGATACATACCCACCCGAGTGTTCATTGAGTATGACCTTCTAGGACTATTCTTGTCTTGGGTTCCCAATGCTCAAAGAATATCGGTCCTCTTGCCTACTCTTATCTTGGATGCCCTACACATCCTCAAAGAGCATTAGATGTCAGATGATTACCCAATCCTCCATTCTTTCTTCCTAAGTTAAGGCAAGTATGTTGTGTCTATCTCTCCCTTTCAACTAGGGACGATATGCCAATTCCTATAAAGGAATGTACCCAAGCTCCTTCTGACCAGGAACTTGCCCAAGCTTCGTCTTAATTAGGGACTTGTCAGAGCTCCCTCTCAACTAGGGACTCTCCTTTTCATCAGCAACTTCTTCTTCATGGGTCCTTCATGGAAAGTGACCTTGTTGGTACATATCTAGAACCTTCTTCATATGGCTACTTCTTTCTCATCATGCTTCTTTTAGGAACTTTCATCCACCACATGAATGTTATTTGTACTTGTACTTACAACTCTTATTCCAGTAGCCCTGGATGAACTCATCCAGATATTATTGAAGAAATCAAAACATAACATTAAATCAAATAGTACCTTAGGAGATGGCTCTTCATCATGACATCGTCCTATAGGTATCAACATCCTGCATACATGTTGACACATGTCCAAAGATATCCATCGTCAAGGGTCTCCATCTTTTCCATCAGTCTTCATATCTTTCGGGGAGATTTCCTAGTCAAATCTTCTTGTTCTTTTATATATATTTGTGGTCTCCATAGGAACATCGTAGGTTTTTGATTTTCTCTTTCCAGGTGTATTCGTGGGCCCATCCCTCACCCAGCCTAAATGGTTAGGGTTTGAGGCCTCTATTTGAAATCTTTTTTCTTATTTTTATCCCAAGGTTAGGCAGTAAAGGACTAAGAACCTCTTTTCGCTTCAAAAAATTTGCATTGTTTCTTTAAATTTTGTTTGGTCCTCCAATTCGGATTTCAATTTGGGTTTGATTTGCAGTCTCATAGATGCGTTTTGTGGCTAGGATTTAGGCTAGTTGCAGGGTTATAGAGACTTATAATTTTATCTCTAATCCTCATTTTTTTTGGCAGCAACAAATCAAATTTTTTTGCAGGGATTCCCAATAATTTGAAGGCCTCATTTGAAAATCCTCAAGCAGAATTTTATCAGAGTGTTGGTGTTATTTCTCCATTCAAACAAAATCCATTGGAATGCTTATAAGATATGTCTCGTAGGCTCAGTGAATTTATTTTGAAATAATTTCTGATACATTAAGTTTTGTTAGCTAACATTAATTGTGTAGGCCCATACTTCTAAATTGCAGGTGGGCATGCATTAAGATTAAGGGTTCTGAAGGATTTAGCCAGTGCAAACCCTAGACGGCTAGGGTTTTTAACCTAAAATATTGCCATCTTGAGAGGATTTGATTTATCATTTAACAGGGGTTTTTTTAGGGATTTGTCATTGAAATTTATTTGCAAATATTTTGTGACTGCAAGATACGTTTTTTTTGGGCAACAATTTAATCATAAATCTTTTGAAGGTCAAAGGTTCTAGGGCAGTCGTAGAGATTGAAGGTTCCTTTCATCATCACAAGAGTTCAATTTTCTGTTTTGGATCAAGTTATTTGAGAGGTGCCTTTGGGCCTAGCTACAGGCCTTAGCAACCTCTTATAGATTAGCCACAATTTTTATTCTTTATTTTTATTGACTGCACTTAACTTTAATAATTTCAGGGCTGAAGCTTAATTAAGTTTTGAGCATTTTTCTTGATAGGCTATGAGGATTTGAGCCATGTTATCCTCTGTTTGGGCTGAAAGCATTTTTCAACACTGGTGCAAGGAGACTACATATAAGTTTCAAACTTTGGGAGCAAGTCATTTCTTATTATAATCTATCACCTATTAACTTGTGATCTTCTTTTTGGTATACTGAAGGTTTGAGGAGTGACTGGTCATAACATTTCACACCTTGAAACTTAATATATTTTCTCTTAAATATCTTAATATAACTCAGATTTCACATATTGGTGTAAAGGAGGACCTTCACATACATCTAGTAGTGAAGTATCAGTGGTGAAAGAAAGCTTATCTGTCATAGGGAGTGGAAGCCTATCTGTTTTAGGGAGGCTGAACTCTTTGAAGTATTTTGAAACCTGAAATATTGATCACCACTGGAAACGGGAATAATAAATCTAAAACTTGCCACTTGTTCATTGTTTCTTCAAAAGCTAACATTTGTTTGGCAAGGGATATATATTACTATTGGAAATCGTCTTTGTAGCAGAGAAAGTATTTGATTTGGGACTACACCATTGAAAAGATCACATCCTTTTATCTAAGTCAAGAACCTTTCCTTTGCAGTCACCTTGTTGCAGATCTAAATGCTTAAGGACTGATCATTGAACTTTGAACTAATTACAGCGATTATATGTGGATCTGCCTCTCTTTTGAGGAGGTTGTTGGTTTTGTAAAGATATTATCTCTATTCTAAACTCCTTGATGTGAAGATCCATCTTCCTTTGTAATTCTCATTAATAAAAGATTATCTTTCTCTTGGGGAGCTTGGGATCTTTATCCCTTGGCATCCTGTTTCTCCTTGTTTATGGACATTTTGCGTTTGGTTTTGTAACTCACTAAGCTGCTCATGCATCTCATCTCTTTAGCATGCTAGATCTAACTTCAATATTTGCATCTAAGTGTTTGGTATATTTCTTGTCTCTATTTCAAATGCAATTGTAGATCTAAGTGGTAATTTATTTAATTTCTTGTTAGCAATCTCATCTGCCATAATCTGATTTTGTTTACATCATATAAGCTAAGTGAAGAACATCTTTAACTAGCGCTTCTTAAAAGCATTCTGAGTTTTGCTCTAAGTCAACATTGTCCTTGTTGTTTCATTGATCATTGTCATTAACAAATAACCTTGTGGTTTGAAGCATTTAGCTATTTTGTGATTACAAGTTTATTGGCATTTTACTTTCCTTAAAGCAACATTGTTATCATCATAGTCCATTGAAAATCTTGCATTAATATTTGCATTCTAAAGTTAGATTTTGCATTTCATTTAACTTAGTTTGCATCCACCTATCTGGCTTTGTCTAATTTGGCATATTGTTATTTTGTGAGCACTCTATCTTTACTTTAATTTGGTTGCTCATTGTCCATTGATATTGTTACATTTATTTGAGCATCTCTTTAAAAGCAAAGTACAGGTTTCTTTTGTTCTTGCAAGGTAGATTTTCTGCTCATCTTTTAATATTGTGTCATTTCCAATACTAATACTTGTCTTGCAATATTATTTATTTTGTGACTTGAAATATCTTGCAAGTGTCAAATCTCTTCTAAGCATTGTTATAAGGCACTGGTTTATCATTATATCTAGTCATTGTCTTATTTATCTTATTGGATTGTCTTGTTAAATATTTACTTTGCTCTTTTAGTAATCAAGCTCGCTAAATAATTTTAATCAAGTTGCTTAGATAAAGAATTGCCTTGCCCTTAATCTCCTAGACTTGTTGTTGCAACAAGTTTTCCCTTTCTAACTATCCTTAGAGACTACCCCCCTTAGCTTTTCTAGGAGAGAGCTTAAACGGAGTGAGTAGGGAATAGGTGATAGCCCCTACTCTGAGGGTTGTGCCTTAAAGATTATACCTTGCGGGGTTAAAAACTTTTCCCGCACTTAGGTGTACATCTTAGGCAACAACATTTTTTGGCGCCATTGTCGGGGATAAGTTACTTTGACTCGGTTTATTCACTAACTTTCGGTTCTTATCATATTGGGTTTTTAGAGTTAGGTTCTTGTTCAAGTGGCGGCTCCACTTGTTATATTTTTTGCAAGGATCTCTACTAGAAGGAATCCAAATATTTTGTATAATCCTACTCCAAAACCTGAAAGGGCTCTTAGAGTTCGATTACACAAGCTTCTTTCTCGTAGACTCCTTGATAATCTTGGACAAGAAGCTATCCCTGATATCCATTTGCTTTTTCTTGACCCATTTGAACCAGACATCATGGACTTGTTTGCCCCTTGTAACTTTGCTAACATTCAAGGTTATCTGCATGATCTTCTAGAGAATGGTCTTGACAAATTGCCATCTTTTCAAGGAAATAATGCGGTTAGTGTTGAAGCTCATCTCAAAGCTTTTAGCTCTTGGTTGGGAAAATATGCTAGAGGTCCCGAGTATAATCATGAAGATGTGAAGATGAGCCTCTTTGTCCTTTCTTTGGAAGAAGATGCTTTGGATTGGTTTACAAAAAAGCCTGATAATTCGTTTGATTCATTACAATCGATTATTACTACCTTTAAGCATTAGTATGGAATTAAAAAAGAAGAAAGGCACTTACTCAAAGCTATGAGCACCATAAAGAAGAATGAAAATGAGATTGTGGAAGAATTTAATAAAAGGTTTAATGGTATTGTTAGAGATTTACCTCAAGATTATAAACCTACTGATAAGTCTCTTTTAGAATATTATCTTGATGCATTTAACAATGATACATCTTATGAGCTGAGACGTGCTAAACCTAATGATTATAGGGCCGCACAGACTTTGGCTGAAGAAATGGAACAATGTAGGAAAGCATTTGGGAAATCTGAGATTCCAAGTTTTGATAGGGGTCCAAGTAAATCTAGTGATTCTAAAGGAAAAGAAATTAAAGAGATTGATCATGATCCTATTAAAGAATTGACGCAAATGATTAAGAACATGGAAATTAATCAAGCAAAAATGATGTCAAATCATGGTAAAGAAATGAGTGCCATGCAAGCCAGGTTGGTTCAAATGGAAAGATCGCAAGCACAAAATATCCAACCTAGGAATCATCGAAATAATAATGCTTGGCAAAAGAGGGGTCCATCAAATGAGCAGAGACCGCCAAATCCACTTGAGTCTGCTCATCTTGTGGAAGAAGCTCCTCCTTATTGTAGAGCTTGTGATGCCCTTCATAATGAGGCTACTTGTCCTACTGTAAGGAGAATTATGGATAGTGGAATGATTGGGACAAGTAATCAAATTAATATTGTTGGTGATGAGCATCACTTATCCATGCAAGATTGGATGCAAGTTGTCGAAAACAATTATGATGTGAAAAATCTTCAATCTTCTTATAGTATTAATACCTTTAATGATAAGAAGGACATGATATGTGAGCTATTTGGTGAAAAGCCTTCTTTGAAACAAATCTTGGAGATCGCTCGAGATAAAGGATTAACTTATTAGCGGAGAAATAAGGTGCAATGTGAAAATCAGATTACTCACAAAGTTCCTAACCCTGGTTTGAATTCTAACTTTGGATTGAATATTCATTTGGGAGGTTGGATGAATAATGCTAAAATCTTGGTTCCTGTCACAGAGATAATAAAGATTCCCTCCCAAAAGGCTAAGTTATTGAAGGCTACTGATGCTCCTCGTGGTGATGTTTTTCATGAAAAGGCTCCTAAAGTTGGTTATCAAGATGCTCTGATATATTTGCAAAGTATGGAACCAGATAATGAAGATCATCAACCATTCTATATTACTTTACTTATTAATGGTTTTCAACTGTATCACTGCATGTTGGATTCTAGTGCATCAACGTGTGTCATGACCAAAAGGGTCATGGAACAACTCAACTTAAGGATTTCTAGACCTTATCACAACATTTGTGCCATGGATTCTAAGAGAATTGAAGTGCATGGTTTAATTAAGGATTTACAAGTGCATTTGTCCATTTATCCCGATATAATGATTTCCATGGACATCGTTGTGATTGATGTGCCTGACACTTGGGGTATGTTTCTATCGAGAAAGTGGACTTCTGATCTAGGAGGGAGTATTCAAATGAATTGGACTTATGCTATTATTCCTTCTCTTGAAGGAAATGGTTTTGTAAGGCTTGATAGGGAGCTTGAAAGAAGATTTCATATACAAGACCCCAAGAGGCTTCATAATGAGATTATAACAGAATAGCCTAGCCTTGGGAATTATACTATTTTGTCTAGCTCCATAGTTCCCTTGGATGAAAAGATTGTTGATTTAAAGAATCAAGTATGGTATATGTATTTTGATGGTGCAGCTTCTAGACATGGCAAAGGTGTTGGCATTGTGTTAAAATCTCCCCTTGGTCATATTTTCAAATTTACCTATAGATTGGAATTTGAAGCTACCAACAATGTAGCTGAGTATGAAGCTCTATTGTTGGGTCTCCAATTGGCAAAGGATTTAAAGATTAAATTGCTTAGTATCAAGGGAGATTCAGATTTGGTCATTATGCAAATCAAAAACAGATTTGCTTGTAAGAACAATAGGTTCAAGAGATATCGAAATGCAATTTGGGACACTATGGAACTTTTTGATGCTCTTGATCTTCAAGCCGTCCCTGGAGAAAAGAACATCCATGCTGATCAACTTGCAGTGGCAGCATCTACTTTGAAATTATTTGATGAGTTAGTAAATGATCAAGTCAAGATGGAAGTTATTTTTAGGCCTTCAATTCCCGATAATGTTGAGCATTGGCAAGTGTTTAATGATGATAGTCAAGTAGTTCGCTTCTTGAATAACTTAGAAGAATTTGAAGATTTAAACATTGCTTATACAGAGGAAGGATGCAATTGTGTTAATGATGATGTGATGAATCCTATCCCCAGGGGACGACAAGCATTAGAGCGACTTTTTGATAGGCATGATGCTACAAAGAAAAGATAAGAGAAGAAGATTGATCCAGGGGAATACATTGAAGTAAATATTGGTACCTTTAGGATCCAAAAATTGTAAAAATTGGTAGGGGTAACATGGAGGAAGAAAGGAAGAAGTTAATTGATTTACTTCATGAATATAGAGATGTTCTAGCATCTTCTTATGATGAGCTGAAAGTTTATAGGGAAGATGTCATGGAACACACTGTCCCTTTAAAAGATGAAAATGCTAAACCCTTTCGTCAAAAACTTAGAAAATCAATCCTAAGTTAGCTCCCTTGGTTCAAAAAGAGCTTCAAAAAATGCTAACAGCTGGAATTATTGCGCATACTAGGCATTCATCATGGTGCTCTAATTTGGTGATTGTTAAGAAGAAAAATGGAACAATCAGACTTTGTGTAGATTTTAGAAACCTTAATCTAACATGTAAAAAGGACAATTACCCTTTGCCTAACATGGAAACCATGTTGCAAAGAGTAATAGGTTCAGGAATGATGTCATTGCTAGATGGTTTCTCGGGTTATAATCAAGTATGGGTAAAGAAAGAGGATCGTCATAAGACAACTTTCACCACACCATGGGGAAAATTCTAATACATAAGAATGCCTTTTGGATTGACTAACGCTGGAGCGACTTTTCAGCGAGCTATGGATTATGCCTTCAAAGGACTAATTGGTAAAATCATTGAAATATATCAAGATGATCTTACGGTTTTTTCAAAGGATGGTATTAGTCATATTGATCATCTTAGGCAAGTTTTTAACAGGTGTAGAGAATTTGGAATTTCTTTAAATCCCTCTAAATCTGTATTTGGAGTAACTGAAGGTAAATTACTTTGTCACATCATTTCTAAGGATGGAATCAAGATTGATCTTGAAAGAGTTGAGGCCATCCAAAACATTCCTTTGCCTCATAACCTTAGGTCCCTTCAGTCCTTCCTTGGAAAGATCAACTTTCTTAGGAGGTTCATTCCAAACTATGCAGAAATTGCTAAGCCTATTCAAAGTCTTTTAAAGGATGGAAAGTTTATATGGAAAGATGATAGTAAGAAATCTTTTAAGGAAATCAAAGGTTCTATCACTAAAGCTCCTGTTTTAGCCAGCGCAGATTATTCAAAGGAGTTCATGATTTTCTCTTTCGCCTCAGAGGATACTATGGCAGCTTTTTTGCTTCAGAAAAATAAAGAAGGTCATGAGCAACCGATTGCTTTTATAAGTAGAGTGCTTCGGAATTCCAAATTAAATTATAGTACCATGGAAAAGCAAGCATATGCCTTGGTCAAGTCTCTTAAGCATTTTAGGACATATGTGGGATATTCTAAAGTTATAGCTTTTGTTCCGCATTCTGCTATTAAAGATATATTAACTCAAACTGATTGCTTAGGGACTAGAGCTAGGTGGGTCACTAAGATTCAAGAGTATGATTTGGAAATTAGACCCACTAAGCTTGTTAAAGGTCAAGGATTGGCCCAAATGTTGGCTGAAGGTAATGAGAAGGCTTTAGGCTTGATTTGTCAAAATAATTCTTCAACATCACCTGAGCTTCAAAGGTTAGGAGAAATTGAATGGTACAAGGACATTATTTATTATTTGAAAAATCTTACATGTCCTAACCATCTAGTTGCTCATAAGAGAAGAGCTCTAAGATTGAAAGCAACTAAGTATTGCATCGTGAAGGGTGGCCTTGATGGAGGAATCCTGAAGGAATAATACTTAGGTGTGTTGACGAAGTTGAATCGAAAAAGTTTATTGCTGAATTTCATTTAGGATTTTGTGGTGGTCATTACGCTGCAAAGACTACTGCCCACAAAATCCTTAAAGCTGGTTATTATTGGCCTTGAATCTTTTCTAATGTGCACAAGTATGTTAGATGTTGCCAAGTTTGTCAACTATTCACTGGGAAGCAAAAGTTAGCAGCCCTGCCCTTACAGCCTATTGTTGTTGAAGCTCCTTTTGAACATTGGGGTTAAGAATGCCACTGAAAAGTTTGTTATGGACTTTATTGAAGATAAAATCATTACTCGATTTGGTGTCCCTGCTAAGATTACTACCGATAATGCTAAGGCTTTTAGTTCTTCAGAGTTTTCATCATTTTGTTTTAAGTATGGCATTGTCTTGTCTTATTCATCTAACTACTATCCTCAGGGAAATGGTCTTGTAGAGTCTAGTAATAAAAATCTTATAACCATTACCAAAAAGATAGTAGGAGACAATAAACGGGCTTGGGATAGAAAAATCAAGTATGCGCTATGGGCAGAAAGGATTACAAAGAAGAAAGCTACTGGTAAAAATCCCTTTGAATTGGTCTATGGCTTGGATGTAACTCTTCCTGTGCACCTTAAATTGCCAACTTATCAACTCCTTCAACATTTCTCTATTGACAAAGATGGTGTTCAACACAGAATTGATCAAATTGTGGAATTAGCTGAAACTCGTAGAGAAGCTTTTGATAATATGTGTAAAAATCAATCTAATGTGAAAAAAAGTTTTGATAAATCATCTTGAGCTAGATCTTTGCAGGCTGGAGACATGGTGCTACTCTGGAATTGCAGGAATGAGAAACCAAGAAGTCATGGAAAGTTCGACAACTTGTGGCTAGGACCTTATATCATCAGAGGATTTGCTGGACCAAATTCGTTTCATTTGAGCACATTGGATGGTGAACCACTAGACTTACCTGTGAATGGCCAGATTCTCAAGTTGTTCTACAAAGATGACATATGATGCCATAAGGGCATCTTCTCTATTGTATTTCTAACCTTACGCCTTGTTATTTTAGATTTTGTTTCAACATTTTTGTTTCCGTCCTTTAAAAATATTTACTTTTCATGATAGAAAAATATTTTTGAGCTTTTGTTTCATGTGTTCAATGTTATATGATGATTTTTGGATTATATTTGGATGGACACTACTTATATGAACTTGTGTGTTGTTTGGGTGCAGATTCTGGATTCTCACATTCCTTCAATGAAGCAACGTGTCCCCAAGTAGAGCCAGATGTTGACCACTCTATGTCAACTACCCTGTAGCAGTGCACTTTTTTGCAAAGGAATTCCTTCATGTTTGAACAGTCAAATATCCAAGATTCATCAGTCATCAATGTATCAGAGTTATAAACCCATTCTGCAATGTTTATAATGTAAATGATTCTAGTAAGACCATATACGTATGTAACAACCTAGGTAAGCCTATTATTTTGGTGATAATTTTCATCTTAAGAGGTTTTTTGTCTCACTGATTCGTCTGTATTTAAAAAAAACAAAAACAAAAAACAAAAAACAAAAATGAAAACAAAAACAAAAACACAGATGATCGGAATAGTTTTCCCCTCTAGCCTCACCCCAAAGCTAGGGTGGAATTTCTCGTCAAGGTCTTAGGTGAGTCCTAGTGTTCTAGTCGAGTCTTTTGTAAAAGTGATTTGGGAATAATTTAAGCTAATTGGCTAAATTATTATGTTACAAGTCACTTGGTCCACTAAATCATATTGGTCGCAGAATTGATATTAAGGGTCTATGGCTAAAAGTGTTTCCCCTTTTCAAGGTTTGAGTTAACTCTAATATCTTGATGTAAAAATATTTTGGTGCATGGTCCCTCATATTTAGACACCATGGCTTAAATATCTAAGGGTGAAATAAATTATTAATACCCTTTAGTATCAATCAATTAATTTTTCTAGCCAAAATAAATTAAAATTCTAAGCTAAAAAATTAATTGATTTTTATTTTTGGTTTTCCGGCAAAAAAGTGGTTAAATAATTAGCCAAAATTTGGTCAAGAAATAAAAATGAGAGAAAAATAAATTCTCTCCAAGTGAAAAATATTAAAAAGTGAATGTGCACTTTTCAAGAAGGGAATCTCCACAAATCAGGCAAGAAAATATTCAAGCAAACATTTTTGGCCTAGGAAAAAGGAATTAATTCACAGGAAAATCGATTTCTTGATGAAAATCAAATTCATGGTCCAAGTTGGTTAAGAGAATGGGGGTTTTTCAAGGAGAAAATGCCAAAAAAATAAAATAAATAAATAAATAAATTTTGGACCAAGAAAAGGGCAACATCAAGGAATTCGAATTTTCTCTCGAGCAATCAACGGTGGAGATCATTTTGACATGGATCAAGCATTTAATGGTACACCTTCATGGAACTAGTTGTTACTCACTTGGAAGCCTCTAGAGGAAGCATATGCTCCTCATTGTATCATCTCTCAATGTTGTGCTCTAGCTTTTGGTCTTGAAGCTTTTTCTATTTCGCAATAATAATACACAAGTCTTTGGGGTGAAAATTTGTGGCTTTTCTCTTATGGATATGGTAATGAATTCTTGAGCTTAATTTCCTACTCGTAATTTTATTTGTTACTTCATTTGCTTATATAGAACTATTAGTGTATAGCTATCTTACATTGGTAATTAGATCTAGAAAATATTTTAGGATTGGAAGTGGCTAGTGTGCTTTCGTTTAAGTTTCTAGAATTTTCTTCCATTATATTTTTCATGTCTCATTTGAAACTAACAAAATATTTCTAAGGTATGTAGAGAATATTAAGTTGAAACAGATCGCAAGCATAAGGGGATGCTTTTGCTGAAGTTAACCAACTCTTGAGTGATTCAGTAGGAGAGCCTATTTTATTTCACTTGAAAGATTTATTTAACGAATTTGTTGCAGGGTTTGAAGACCTTAGCTAGAAGAAAAAATTATTTATCTCATTTATCTCTTTTAAAATTACTGTGCTCAATAGAATAAATCTGCTATTTAGAGAGCTAGTTACATTATAAATGTTTGTAAATGATATTTGAATAGTTTTTTTTGTTTTAATTTTTGTGAATTATAATTTTATAGATATTTCACTTTAATATTGGTAAAATATTCAAAACTTCAAAAAAAAAAAAAAAATTTAAGTAAATAAATAAAATAACAAAAAATAAAAAATATTTTTTTTCTTTAACCTTTATGCTTATGACTTTCTTTTATATATATTTCTGGTCTCCATAGGAACATCGTAGGTTTTTGAATTTCTCTTTCCAGGTGTATTCGTGGGCCCATCCCTCACCCAGCCTAAACGGTTAGGGTTTGAGGCCTCTATTTGAAATCTTTTTTCTTATTTTTATCCCAAGGTTAGGCAATAAAGGACTAAGAACCTCTTTTCGCTTCAGAAAATTTGCATTGTTTCTTTAATTTTTGTTTGGTTCTCCAATTCAGATTTCGATTTGGGTTTGATTTGCAGTCTCATAGATGCATTTTGAGGCTAGGGTTTAGGCTAGCTGCAGAGTTATAGAGACTTATAATTTTATCTCTAATCCTCATTTGTTTTGGCAGCAACAAATCGAATTTCTTTGTAGGGTTTCCCAATAATTTGAAGGTCTCATTTGAAAATCCTCAAGCAGAATTTTATCGAAGTGTTGGTGTTATTTCTCCATTCAAACAAAATCCATTGGAATGCTTATAAGATATGTCTCGTAGGCTCAGTGAATTTATTTTGAAATAATTTCTGATATATTAAGTTTTGCTAGCTAACATTAGTTGTGCAAGCCCATACTTCTAAATTGCAGGTGGGCATGCATCAAGATTAAGGGTTCTAAAGGATATAGCCAGTGGAAACCCTAGACGGCTAGGGTTTTTGACCTAAAAAATTACCATCTTGAGAGGATCTGATTTATCATTTAACATGGGTTTTTTTTAGGGGTTCGTCATTGAAATTTATTTGCAAATATTTTGTGATTGCAAAATACGTTTTTTTGGGTAGCAATTTAATCATAAATCTTCTGAAGGCCAAAGGTTCTAGGGTAGTCGTAGAGATTGAAGGTTTCTTTCATCGTCACAGGAGTTTAGTTTCCTGTTTTGGATCAAGTCATTTGAGAGGTGCCTTTGGGCCTAGCTACAGGCCTTAGCAACCTCTTATAGATTAGCCACAATTTTTATTTTTCATTTTTATTGACTGCACTTAACTTTAATAATTTCAGGGCTGAAGCTTAATTAAGTTTTGAGCATTTTTCTTGATAGGCTGTAAGGATTTGAGCCTTGTTATCCTCTGTTTGGGCTAAAAGCATTTTTCAACACTGGTGCAAGGAGACTACATATAAGTTTCAAACTTTGGGAGAAAGTCATTTCTTATTATAATCTATCACCTATTAACTTGTAATCTTCTTTTTGGTATACTAAAGGTTTGAGGAGTGATTGGTCATAACATTTCACACCTTGGAACTTAACATATTTTCTCCTAAATATCTTAATATAACTCAGATTTCACATATTGGTGTAAAGGAGGACCTTCACATACATCTAGCAGTGAAGTATCAGTGGTGCAAGAAAGCCTATCTATCATAGGGAGTGGAAGCCTATATGTTTTAGGGAGGTTGAACTCTTTGAAGTATTTTGAAACTTGAAATATTGATCACCACTGGAAATGGGAATAATAAATCTGAAACTTGCCACTTGTTCATTGTTTCTTCAAAAGCTAACATTTGTTTGGCAAGGGATATATATTACTAATGGCAATCGTCTTTGTAGCAGAGAAAGTATTTGATTTGGGACTACTTCATTGAAAAGATCACATCCTTTTATCTAAGTCAAGAACCTTTCCTTTGTAGTCACCTTGTTGCAGATCTAAATGCTTAAGGACTGATCATTGAAGTAATTACAGCTATTATATGTGGATCTGCCTCTCTTTTGAGGAGGTTGTTGGTTTTGTAAATATATTATCTCTATTCTAAACTCCTTGATGTGAAGATCCATCTTCTTTTGTAATTCCCATTAATAAAAGATTATCTTTCTCTTGGGGAGCTTGGGATCTTCATCCCTTGGCATCCTATTTCTCCTTGTTTAGGGACATTTTGCGTTTGGTTTTGTAACTCACTAAGCTGCTCATGCATCTCATCTCTTTAGCATGCTAGATCTAACTTCAATATTTGCATCTAAGTGTTTGGTATATTTCTTGTCTTTATTTCAAATGCAATTGTAGATCTAAGTGGTAATTTCTTTAATTTCCTGTTAACAATCTCATCTGCCATAATTTGTTTTTGTTTACATCATATAAGCTAAGTGAAGAACATCTTTAACTAGTGCTTCTTAAAAGCATTCTGAATTTTGCTCTAAGTTAGCATTGTCCTTGTTGTTTCATTGATCATTTTATTTTTCAAGTAACCTTGTGCTTTGAAGCATTTAGCTACTTTGTGATTACAGGTTTATTGGCATTTTTCTTTCCTTGAAGCAACATTGTTATCATTGTAGTCCATTGAAAATTTTGCATTAATATTTGCATTCTAAAGTTAGATTTTGCATTCCACTTAACTTGATTTGCATCCACCTTTCTGGCTTTGTCTAATTTGGCATATTGTTATTTTGTGAGCACTCTATCTTTACTTTAATCTGCTTGCTCATTGTCCATTGATATTGTTACATTTATTTGAACATCTCTTTAAAAGCGAAGTACAGGTTTCTCTTATTCTTGCAAGGTAGATTTTCTGCTCATCTTTTAATATTGTGTCATTTCCAATACTAATACTTGTTTTGCAACATTATTTATCTTGTGACTTGAAATATCTTGCAAGTGTTAAATCTCTTCTAAGCATTGTTATAAGGCACTGGTTTATCATTATATCTAGTCATTGTCTTATTTATCTTATTGGGATTATCCTGTTAAATATTTACTTTGCTCTTTTAGCAATCAAGCTTGCTAAATAATCTTAATCAAGTTGCTTGGATAAAGAATTACCTTGCCTTTAGTCTCCTAGACTTGTTGTTGCAACAAGTTTTCCCTTTCTAACTATCCTTAGGGACTACCCCACTTAACTTTTCTAGGAGAGAGCTTAAACGGAGTGAGTAGGGAATAGGTGACAGCCCCTACTTTGAGGGTTGTGTCTTAAAGATTATACCTTGCGAGGTTAGAAACTTTTCCTGCACTTAGGTGTACATCTTAGGCAACAACAGTATTCAACCACCTCATACTTCATATGAGGACATATAAAGTTGATTTCATCTAGTGTGACATGCCTTTTTGCATATTTTCAGAGGAGATCCTTTTCCCTTGATCATGATTCTCAAGATAGAAGTAGCGATCTATGTTACCTGCAACCATATGACATGACTTTATAATATTAAACATAAGCATGCATACCTCATTTTACCTTTAGGTCATCTGGGCTTCTTCCAGTAACTTCCTTGATTGAAAAATCTTCAATCCCTTGATCTGCTTCATCTCTTATGTCATCATACCATCATCCATGAATTTCACAAGTTGGAGTTCCTAATGAAACACTTGCTTCCTCTCTAGATTAGTGAACCCTCAGATAAGGATTCCATCAGAGAATCTTGAGGATCTTGCATATCCCCATCTGGCAGATGTTTCCTTTTTGACTTGATGTATGATGAGCCTTGTCTTAGATGACTGCATCCTTTCCTTCAATGTCCAATGAGGTTCCCAAGAGCTATATCTTTCATGTTTGACTGCCATGGATTTTGTTCCTTCTGTCCTTCATGATTCCCATGGTGATGTCACGAGCTCTTATTTCTAATACTTCCATGATGCTACGATGCATCTTATTATATATCATGGTCATGTCTATAACAAAAGATTTAGGAGCTTATGGTAAGACCCTTTTGTGAGGGATACCACATCAATCATAGTGGAGAACTGTTACTCCCTCTTTCCTTGGCTCTTTTCTTCAGCGTCCTCCATCTTTCCGATTATATGAGCTTCCTTTCCATGACATTTACATAGCATTGAATCTTAGCTATACTGTTTTGTCTTGTTTGAGGACCAAACTTCCCTTTTCTGCAAATGTTTGAGTCCTTTAATCTTCAACACTTTTTCCCTCAACTTGTCTTTTTCTATCTAACATAGAGACCACAAGTTGTTGAATGAGGTAATTTTCTTGTCATTTGTTACCTTGCTTATCAATTAGTGCTTTGATGATTATCTTCTTATCATCTCTCCCAGATCTCCCAATTGAGATCTTATGAAGATATCCCTTCATTCTTTGATACCTTTAATTTTTGTGTAGATCAGGTCTAAGTGAAATGACCTTCTTTCCTGCATTTGCAGAGAATATATCTTCTAGTATTTCATATATCTTCTTGATGTCTCCTCTCCTGCTACAATGGGATGAGAGGACCTTTGACTGATTTCATAAGAATCTTATGAGTCCCTTGATCCTTTTCCATGCATTCAAACAATGCTTGACCTTCAAAGACTTTTCCATAGATATCAGTGACTTCTCTTTTGGGGACTATATCTAGCCTCCTTTCTTATGCAAGGAATTTCGATGACCTATCCAACTTATAGATCTCCTTGCAACCCCGAAGTCATTTTACCAAATAAATTAATGAATGAAACATACTCACTTGACAAGTGAAGATGAACTCTTCTACTTGATCACTTGTTGAAGAAGATGTATTAGAGCTTCCTCTTGGATGATCTTTCAAATGAAAAATCCTTTCTCCAATAGAAAAGATTACTCCTTTTGAAGAGTATGATTTGTTTCTTCCTTGGAAGATCTTCTTCTAGGCCAAGGAGATGATCCTTTCTTGTTTTATAACCTTGAAGATGATGACAATGCCTTCATAGTTAGTATGGTTGGAAAGGATTCCAAATGACCTAAACATAGAGAAAAAATATCTTGCTCCTCTCTATTGTGAACAGAGAGTGATCAAATTAGCCAAGAATCCAACTTTTAATGCTCATACATATTACAAACCACATCAACATTATCATCACTTTATCATGGAAAAGGTTCAAAACAAGGAAAATGAGCCAAACTATTGTCCAAGGGAGAAGAAACTGGCAAACATTTTTACCAAATATCTCATCAGGGAGTTGTTTCATCCTTTTAGAGAGCAGATAAGAATCCAAGCTAACAGATGGAACATTATAAAGGGATGTTAGTATATTGTTCATTCTATTGTATTCTATTTGTATAACTTATAAATTATATGTATTAGTCACTTTAACAACAAATTATTATGAAAGGAACTTGATAATGTGGAATTAGTTATAGAAGAATATAGAAGCCTTGCTCTAGGAGTTTCCTTCTTGTGTGTATGTGTGTGTGTGCTCTCTTCCATCTTAATCATGAGAAGTAAGATCATTTTCTCTTGTTCAACATGGTTTTCCAGCTTTCTTGATTCTTTTATCTTTCACATCCTAAAACCCCTTTCTTCTAATTACAAGTATGACTTGCACAACTCATCAAGTCTTCTGTTTCACCCCATTCAGGTTTACAATCAATGCCCAATTCACTACTAGATTGGCTATCCACTTCATAAGCTGATCTTTACTAATGCAATGTCTGATATGACATTGAATAAGAGTAACCCACTGCAATCAATCCAACATCAGGATTCAAATTGTCTGATAAACGAATAGAGACTGAAATTATTGCAGCGCAGGAAAATCTTGAGAGACTGCCACGTTTCAAAAGAATATTAAAGACAAGGTGACCTTGATTCACAATATGATTCTGGGATTAGAAGATCCTGATGAAGAAGTCAAGTCCAAAGATTTTGAAAAAGACCTCATTCCATAATTTGAAGACTAACATGACTTTGACCGGCATTTTCAAAAATATGAAGATATTGCTGAACCTCATCAACACACTCTAAAGACATTGAAGACAAAATCCAACACTCATATTGATGCATTTATAAAACAATAAGAGATGGCCCTAGCTCCCCTCATTCTTTACACCTCAACATCTTGGACATTTATCTCCTACTGATCTTGATGGTGGGGACTTCATTGACACACTCTTTTCTAAATGCTAGCCAATAGCTGTGAAGTCACTATACAAATTGGCCCCATTTCACTGCATCACATTCTTCCTGGTATTTCTACTGAGGAACTTTGTAGTTATTCAATAAGAGTGCCTCCTCACTCTGGTATACAACCGTTTCTTTCTTTTGTAGGGTTACTTGGCCCACTCACTTTCTTCAAGGCATAACTATCAACCTCTTCAGCTGAGATGCATCCCTCATTTGCACAAAAGGCAACATCTTCAACACTGCAAGCAAGTCAACTTATCCTACTTTCATTGACAGAAGCAGCGGTTGATCAAAGAAATCCTTTACTTCCAGTGGCAAAGACCAGATGAAAAGGAGAAACAATGTTTTTATAGGTGGGAGAAATTGATAAGGGAGAAATCCATTTTGTCCTGAATATTAAGTCATAATTCTAATGATAAAATCATGGTCCTTATTTTACTGGATGCCCGTTTTTCTCAAAGAATAAACCAGAAGACCCAGATGAAAGCAATGTGTTTATCATAGTTAGCATGATCAAACTAACATCTTTGGTAAATCATGCTATGACAACTTACTCAGTATCTTGCAAGCATTTTCTAACTCTTCTGTTCTATCATGCACGGCAGCATCTGACTGATGTAGGTTGCCAAGAAATTCAAGGATATTTCTAGGTAATTTATTAAAAAGAGAGAAAATAACTTCCAACTTCTTGTGCTCCCTTGGGTTTCTATCTACAATACACAATCAAAGAAAAAGAAGAGAAAATTGTGCATCGTTTCAATTGACAGAACAAAGAAATCAGCACATGTTATAAATTAAGTTGACAGATAAGCATTGAATAAGTCATCAATAACAGCATTCTTGATCTTACATAGATGAAACTGGGATAAAGTGCACTGAATAGAGCAGTACATAGTACATACTACACATACCTCCTGAGGAAGCTCATGTGCAAGCAAAAATAGTGTCCGTGACCAGCCACCAACTGATCCATGAAGTAGGAATGCACTTCCTAGAGCCATTCCATCTGTAAAATTATGCTGCAAAGGCCCAAATGTATAAAGTGTAGGCCATGTTTTAAAAGTATGAAGAAAATATCCCATATGCTAACCCAAGAACAGAACTACATCTGAAGCTGTGCATGGATAAAAGAAAAAATAACATTCAAGACTAGTCTCTCAATGAATCTCAATGATCTGAAGCAATTCAACAAAAATTAAATCTCCAAACATGGTCTTTGTTGTCAACCTGCTAGAATATAAGGATTTTATGCCCCTGTCAGGAAAGGATAGCTTACCACTCCATCTGAAAAGAGATTCAAATAACCAATCACCATATTTGATGCTGAACTAGGTATTGATGGCTCTGCTGCTGTTTCTACTATCTCGCTTGAAACATCTGAAGAATTTAAAAATTCTTTCTCAAACTTGTTGGCTCCTGTAGACTTGCTTCGCTGTATATGTATGCATAACCATTAAAGACTGATAAAGATACTGAAACTACTTTTCCTCAAAAGAATATTACTTTTATGCTTTTAAATCTTATTTCTTTAGCTCAAATAACCATCGGCACACACGTTTGAGAAAGGATTAGAAAAATCTAGGAATGTCAAACAAGAAACATGAGACAGAATTCAGATCAACCACAATGACCTCAACAAATTATTCAAAGCTGGTTTTAATTTTGAGCCTTATAAGACAAAAGAGATTGAAAAATGTAAGAAAGCAACATCTACATGTTTACTATATCTTATAACATGTTTGAATAACTATTTGAGTGGAATCATATCTCAGTTTACCTTCCTCGACCAAAAACAAATGCAGTCCACCCTTTTTGTTCATATCATTTGATGTCGTGGCCATATTTTAGAGGTCCACTTAAAATGCATTAGAAAATTCATAAGATAAGATAAAATAAGATACAATTTCTCTTGAGCCTGCACTATTATTTGTAAACAGAAATTTAGAATACATGCAGTCAGCTATTATAATATAGACTATACACTAATGTTTCTGAAAGACATTCAGCGGCCTCCAGCTAATGGTTGAAAAATTATTGGTTAGCAAGGTTACTATTTGAGAATTAGGGCACAATTCAGGCTGCAAATCTAAATGGGACACAAACAGTTCTGTTCAAAAAGAAATCCACATGATCAAGCTCACAAAAGAAAACTTACAACAAAAAGAAACAGTGAAGGAAAACTGTAACTAGTGCCGGTAGGGAAAATGGTCAAAAATGGTAATGCCCTGGTCCAAATGCACAATGATTCAGGCTATGGAGGGAGACAAGAAAGGCATCGTCAGTGCTGAATACATCCCAAGGTCAATGCTCCTCAAAAGGTGGTCAACATCCTAGATTTGGGGCCTAGAAGAGTCATCAAGTGGGACTGGACGTCCTCTCTGAAGTGTTGAAAAAGTTTCATAGAATCCATCAAGGGATGGTAGTTGTACCTGGGAGTAAGCATCTAAAACATACCCTCAAAATCAACTTCAATTGAGATCATTGTTAACACAAAATCTAGCACCTTAGTGCAAAGCCTCACTAAGCACTCTAGATTAAGGGAAACAATGGGATCAGCCACCATCGTCATCTTAGTAGTTGTTCCCCTGTTGTTCTGTGAATGGATATTATATCCACAAGGGAACCTTCCCCAGCAGATCTCAGAGATTAGATAACCTGAGAATTACTAGGCTAAATACCCTCCAAGGATTCTGCTAAATAAAATCCTAAGGATAATATTTAGTAAAATAGGGCTTTGGGTAAGATGAGGTAACGCGTTCAAAGAACCTATGGCTAACTGTAGAGGGTTTGAATAGTCTTGGAGAGGCTCAAATAGATCCCAAACACGTCACCTTGAAATTAATGATTGTTGTTATAGATTAGGGCTTTTAATAGTTCCAATTTACAGCATGCAAAATTTATGACCCAAATAACAAAACAGCCTATAATTAATGATAAAAATAAAGAAGCAAGGCTATTGAAAGAGTAAGTGAAGAAAAAGGTTGCAGCAATTTTTCAATAACTAAAAATGCATAAAACAGTTACAAAACTCTATATGTCAACACTAAACATGTGGCTGAAAATTGCATATAAAATGATATTTTGCTTTTTCAATATAATAGATCCAAAGCCTAACCCTAGGAATATGATATCCAAGATATTTTATGCTATTTAATGCAAATTTTGTTCTAAGCTAATGCCTGAACGAGTCCTTGAGATGGTTAGGCATAAGGGGGTGACTTATCAAAGAAAGGGTAACAAAGATCAAAGTAAAACAGAACAAAGTATGCCTAAAGTTTTCACTCCTACTTCAGATTTGAACAATAATTTGGGTGGTTGGATTAGTAATTCCATGGTTTTGGTTCCAATAGCAGAACTTCTAATGGTTCCATCCCAAAAGTCGAAATTGTTGAAGGCTATAGAGGTCTCAAGGAAAAGGCAGGATAAACCTGAAGATGCCCCTGTTATATTTCAAAGTATGGATATGGGCATGGGAAATGAACAACATCAACCTTTCTTCATCACTTTGTTGGTGAATGACTACCTTTTGCATAATTGCATGCTAGACTCAGGTGCTTCTTCAAATGTCATGACTAAAAGGGTCGTGGAGCAATTGAACTTGAGAATATCAAGACCTTACCACAATAATTGTGCCATGGATTCAAAGAAGATTGAAGTGTATGGCTTAATCAAGGATCTCCAAGTACACCTTTCAGCATACGCGGACATTTCAAATACTATGGACATTGTGGTCATAGATGTGCCTGATGCATGCAGCATACTTTTATCTAAAAAGTGGGCTGCAGATTTGGGTGGCAATATTGAAATGGATCTATCATATGCTACCATCCCAACCATTGATAACACCTTCTTAAGACTTGATAGAGAGCTCG
Source organism: Pinus taeda (assembly GCA_000404065.3). NCBI lineage: Eukaryota > Viridiplantae > Streptophyta > Pinopsida > Pinales > Pinaceae > Pinus > Pinus taeda. The sequence goes on from APFE030629720.1 coordinate 83,139, forward strand.
AAATAAGGTATCATGTGGAAAATCCCAAGGAATCAAATAATGAGCCATTTTATGAATCAAATGAGGTTGGAAGTTATGAGGTCTTATCAAATTTCTCGGCACCTATAGAAGACAGGATTAAGGACAAGAAGGTTGATGAAGTTGGGCATACGAGCTTTGATGGGGCCAATTCAAGATTGGGAAAAGATACTAGAATTTTAAACTTTGATGCACTTAATCTAGTGACAGTCCCTACTGTTGAATTTTTGTAGCTATGGTTGGTCTTCATAAATTGTCTTAGCCCTCCAAAACAGAAGGAAATGACAAATATGAACTATATTTCAAGTCAGCTCCAAAAGAAGTAAAATTTGAATTTTCAAATTCTGAATTTTGCCTCAAAAAATGTAAGCTCAGCTCCAACCTACTTAAGTCAGCTCATCCCAACAGTCATACCACTTGGGGGGCACCTTTGTTCACTATATAAAGGCAGTTTGACCCCCTCTTTCGGGCAAGCAATTCGGACCTCTAATATCTTCTGAGCCAGTCGGAAATCATTCTAAGAAGTGTTGATTTCTGCTAGCATCAGATGTGCTCTAAGTCTCTAAATTTGCAGGGAGGCTTAGACACATGCATTCTCCAATATCCAGAAATCGTTTTGGGAAATTCCACCCAGAGACCGTTTTATTAAAATAATCAATTATTTTTAATGGGACCCTAAGTCTAAACTTAGGAAATTAAAATAATTAATGGGTATTAATCTAAATTGTTGGTGTAACTTCTAGAAGAAGACAAGGATCAAGCCAAAATGATCTAAGCCATTAAACAGAAAGATATAAGAAGAGGCTTGAGGGGCACTTGAAGAACACACAGAGAGAAGATCAGAAATTTGATTTTCTAAAGCAGAGTAGCTGCCGGAGAGATTTTTGATAGTGACCTTTTACAGAGGGGCAGGGATAGTATCTGGTCAGGAGTCTTTCCCTGGGCCAGAGAGTACAAGGCAAAGAGGACAGAACGACATCCAGAGAGGCTAACGTTGGCCCATGGAGTGCTGACGTAATGGCAGCGCAGAGCCTAGAGGGAGATCGAGTTTCCTATTGCGGAAATAGAGTTTCAAAAGCCGGTTGTCGGGGTGTGAGACCGGGAGGCTGGAAATCGAAGTTTCTGGGTAGCAAAGGATTGGAAGGAAGAGCAACGCAGTCCCCAGCAAAGGTGATGCAGAGACTGTGTAGGGTTGACACAGTTCTATGCAGAGGCTAATGTAGAAGGGACATAGAGCCTCTTTCTAGCGAGATTAGGGTCAGATTCTTCTAGCGACAGGGTGAGAGCATCTCACTTCTTGTTTTGTCCAGTTTTTCTTTGTATAGGATAGCTAGTTGGGCATCCAACGAATTGTACTAAAAAATTACTATTGCTTAATAATAAAACCCTTAGAGTTGTTCCACCGGTTTTCCCACATTGGATTTTTCCAAGGACATTTGTCCAAAAATAATTGTGTAGATGTGTTGTATTTCTTTCCTGTTCAGTTTCTTGTTTCCGCTTATAATTTAAATGGTGTAGACTGCAATGTATTAGTTTCGCTATTTATTGTAGGAAATAGTAAGTAACTCGATTCAGAAATTAACAAGTAGGAGAAACTTAATAAGTTGTTGCAGTAGAAATTTGGGCATCCAAATTTTCATGGATGTCAGGTATTCAAATTTTCACATGGTATTAGAGATGCAACTGAAACAAGCGAGTGGTGTCGAAAGAGCCCATCGCTGAAGGAGAAAGGGAATTTGAAATTCCCGAAGAGGCAGCAATTTGAATCCTTAGAGGGTTTGCATAGTTCTGCCTAGGAGGGCTAGATTTTCGTGGTAAATCTCTCTTTGAGTGAGTCGACAGAGAGGTAAGGTTCCAGATCAAAATCTATTAGCGATAGAGGGAGCAACGCAGCAGAAGCTTCAGGGAAGAGGGATTTTTTGGTGGGACGCAGTTTTATGTAGGGAGTTGTTGGGCAGAAAGATGTCAGAGGGAAGAGAGAGACACGGGTGAGGGAATTATTCCTCATAGGACTTCCATCCAACGAGTCTGAATTCTCACTAGTTGAGCAGCAGCGGAGAGGGGCAGATCTACAACTCTAGTAGGGAGTGCGTAAGTCAATCTAGTGTTACACAGAGGAGAGAGGAGGTTATTCGACTTTTTTCGATTGTCAGAGATGGCAGCCAGTGGACTGAGAGATCAGGATAGGTTGGATGGGGCATCCAACTATGTGATCTGGAAAGCAAGGATGTCATGGCTTCTGGATGAACATTTTCTCAAAGTCTACGTCAACAGTGTGGTAGCTGAGCCCACGGATCCAAATTCGCTCAAGAAGTACAAGGAAGAAATAGAGAAAACAAAAAGAATGATCCTGGATAGAGTAAAGCATCATATAGTCTATCACATCGCTGGCAGAAAAACTGCCAAGGAGATGTGGGATGCATTGTCGATGTTGTATCAAGTATCTTCCGAGCAACAGAAGATGTACTTGGAGCAGAAGATGAGATCCACGCAGATGCAGAAGGGGGAATGCATTGATCTATTCCTCATGAAGCTTCAGGAGTCCCGAGATGAGTTGGTAGGTGTGGGGTCAACACCTCAAGGTTCCAAGATGGTAAGACTGGACCTAAATTCAGTGTCTGAGGAGAGCATCCTAGGGAAGCCAACTTTGCCAAACTGGGATGAGATGCGGGCAGCTCTTAAGCAAGAGGAGTTGAGGAGGGACTTGATCAAGTGTAAACTTAACGAAAGTAGCAACAGTGGGTCGAAGCCTAAGGAGGAGGAAGAGAATGCAACCCTCGTATCCAAGGGGCAGCAGGAGCAACAGAAGAAAAAGAAAGATGTTTCGAAGATCAAGTGCTTCAGGTGTGGTGAACTCAGTCACTACGCAATACAGTGTCTTCTCAAAAAGAAGGACAAAGATGAGAAGCATGATCCGCAAGTTGCAGCCGCGAAGATCGAGGAGGATGAGTTTGCTATGACAGCCGAGATACCTCAAAGAGGGAGGGGGACTGATTTAGAGTTGTAGTTCGAAAGGACTGCAGATGGGTAGGATCCTTGAGGAGCCCACCTCTCAGATCAATTCCTTTCTATAGGAGCCCAGATCAGAAGTAGCAGAATGGACCAGTGTTAGTTGGTGTAGAGGAGTGTTGAAGTGACAATTGCAGTGGCTAAGAGTGCCAGAGACTGAGCAACACAGAGCAGAGTTGACAACAGTGTAGTTGGCACAGAGCAAAGGTCAGCAGCAGCACAAAGCAGAGTTGACAGTGCAGTTGGCATAGAGCAGAGGTCAGTAGTAGCGCAGAGGCTTCAGAGGGTCAGCATAGAGACTAGCAACAGTCAGAACTCCAAAAACGAGATGCATCATATTGAACACCAGTTCAGTAATTTGGGATGCTTTTTGGTTGTTGATGTTGAAGTTTCTAAGTTTACTTAGTTAGAAACCCTCCATGCACTTTCTCTGATTTATTCCTACCTACTTGTTATTTTCCTTAACATATCATTTACAATGTAAACACAAATCAACAACTAAAAGAAACAGAAACAAACACACCATATGACACCATTATTTTTGGACTAATGTCCCCGGAAAAACCCAATGTGGGAAAACCGATGCAGCTATCTGAGGGTTTTCTTATTAAGCAATATCAAAGTACAATTTGGGTGTCGAAACTGGCATACCCAACAAAGAATTTCCTTGGCAATAATACCTCAGTTTTTGACAAATCTCTTGGCTGAAACCCTGGATAATCCTTCCGGCAGCTACCCAGCACAATTCTGCCCCAGAAACCCCAGCGTCAGCCTCTCTCTGCCTCATGTTGGCCCTGCGTCACCCCGGATGGGTCTATGTCAGCCCTAGGAGGCCCTGTTTCAGCCCTCTAGCCCTCTGCGTCAGCAATGCTGGCCCCTCTGAGGCTCTGTGCAACTCCCTGCTGCCTCTACGTGGCCGTGCGTGAGCTCTGGTTGGCTCTGCATCATTATCCTTGGCTACTGCGCTGCTCTCCCGGCACTATCTCTGCCTCTCTGTCTCTCTGTACTCAAATGCCCCTCAGCTGCATCTCCCAATCACTAATTCTATCTCTCTTAGCAAACCCCGCTCTAGAGAATAGAATGACTGAGCACTATGGTGTATTCTCCAAGTGACCCTCAAGCCTCCTCTTATACTTTTCCTGTTGACATCTCAACGGTCGAGATTAAGTCCCTAATCAACAACTAAGATTAGATCTGGCTTGATGCATGTCTTTTGGACCATTCTAACACAGATTCATATTAATACACATTAATATTTTATTTTCCCTAAGTTTAGACTTAGGGACTCCATTAAAAATATTAATTATTTTAATATCTCCTTATTTGTTTAGAATTTGCCCAAACCCTTTTTAGGTATTGGAGATCTCATGTGCCCCAACCTCTCCACCAAATTTCGTGGCTAGAGCACATCCGATGCTACCCCAAATCAACAGTTGATGCAATAGCAGCAGTAGTTGAAGAAGGTTGCAGTGCAAATGCAATTGGCAGTGGCAGTGCCAGCAGCAGCATGGTTGTAGAATTGAGAGGGAGTTGCAGTATGGATGCACTGTTGACAGTGGCAAGGTCAGCAGCAGTACAGATGCAACATTTGTGCAATAGTTGGTGGACAAGATGTCAGACATCAGCAACGCAGAAGGAGATGTTACAGAACATAGTGATGCTTCAGCAAATTGCTAGAGCACATTCCTCGCTAAGAGGGAGTGTTGATTTCTGGTAGCATCGGATGTGCTCTATGTCTCAAAATTTGCAGGGAGGCTTAGACACATCCATTCCCCAATACCCATAAATCGTTTGGGAAATTCCACCCAGAGAGTTTTATTAAAATAATTAATTATTTTTAATTGGACCCTAAGTCTAAACTTAGGAAATTAAAATAATTAATGGGTATTAATCTAAACTGTGGGTGTAACTTCTAGAAGAAGATGAGGATCAAGCCAAAATCATCTAAGTCATTGATTAGAAGTTAATCTGGGCCATTGGTAGTCCAACAGAAAGATATAAGAAAAGGCTTGAAGAGCACTTGGAGAACACACAGAGAGAAGATTAGAAGTTCGATTTTGAAGCAAAGCAACTGTCGGAGAGATTTTTGACAATGATCTTTTGTAGAGAGGGGCAAGGATAGTATCTGGTGAGGAGTCTTTTCCTGGGACAAAAAGTACAAGGCAGGGAGGATTGAACGACGTCTAGAGAGAGGTTGACGTTGGCCCACGTAGTGCTGACGCATTAGCAGGGCAAAGCCTAGAGGGAGATCAAATTTCCTACTGAGGAAATCGAGTTTCAGAAGTCATGAGCCTGAGTGTTAGACCGAGAAGCTGGAAATCGAAGTTTCTGGGCAGCAGAGGATCGGAAGGAAGAGCAACGCAGTCCCCAGCAGAGGTGATGCAGAGACTACATAGGGTTGACGCAGTTCTGAGTAGAGGCTGACACCGAAGGGACGCAAAGACTCTTTCCAACAAGATCAGGGTCAGATTCTTCCAGTGACAGTGAGAGCATCTCACTGCTTGTTTTGTCCAGTTTTTCTTCGTATAGGATAGTCAGTTGGGCATCCAACAAATTGTACTCAAAAATTACTACTGCTTAATAATAAAACCCTCAGAGCTGCTACACTGGTTTTCCTGCTTTGGGTTTTTCCGGGGCCATTTGTCCAAAATAACTATGTAGATGTGTTGTATTTCTTTCTTGTTCAATTTTTTGTTTCCACTTATAATTTAAATGGTGTAGACTACAGTGTATTAGTTTCACTATTTACTGTAGGAAACAGTAAGTAACTTGATTCAGAAATTAACAAGTAGGAGAAACTTCATCAGTTGTTGTAGTAGAAATTTGGGCATCCAAATTTTCACAGATGTCAGGCATCCAAATTTTCACAAGAAGGAAGAAATAAGCAAGAGAAGAGGAGCCCTTATCCTTGTTTTGGAGCAGAGAAGGAAGGTTGAATTGTTTTTAGAGAAGTGTTGGTTTGAAAGTCAAGTTTCTAATTGGAGGAAGCTTGGTTTGAAGACAAATCCTTAAAGATTATTATTCATGGATGAATGGTTGGCCTTGCCCTAGAAATGTTCAGGTCATTCTTAAAACTCAGATTGCATCTCTTATTGAATTGGACAAATTTATATAAGAAAAGGTTGTTGAGATTTTCCCCTGGTTTGGGGTTTTCCCAAGAAACATTGTCTCTCTTGTGTTTGGTTGTCTTTACTTTCATTATTGTTTTATTGTTAATGATTTTATTGAATAATTACTTAATGATGAATGTGGTATCACGAACATTTGGTTTAAGAGTCATTGGAAGTAATTATCAATTAAGGAAATCATGTAAAATCAACATGGTATCAAAGCTTCGGATAAAGAGCATCCATGGAGGAGTATGACAATGAAGAAATTTAAATGAGTAAAAATTCTATCAAGTTTGCTATATCCTAAAAGCGAAAGAAGATTGAAGTATACTTATACCTATGGAGAGGGTCGAGCCCTTAATTTCTATTGGAAATAGGCCAAAAGGCCTCAGTCAATTGCAAAGGGCCAAAAAGGACTAAGGAACAAAGAACAGTGATTCTGAGACAGGTTGTAGGAAGAGAAGAAGGGTTGAGAAGACCTCAAGAGGGCCCCAATGCTGGTTACAGAGATCCGAGAAACCTCAAGTGGGTCAAGGAGCCTTAGGACTAGGCCACAGGCCTAGTAAAATAAGAAAAGGGCCTCAGTCCAAGCATCAAAAGCATCAAAGGGTGAGATGCCTCAGACATGACTTAAGAAGATTCGAAGTTTCTCAAACCAAAATACCTCAATCAATGAAAAAGCCAACTGAATGGTCTCCTTGTGCATAAGAAGGGATTAGTCTGATGTTTTAGTTTGAAGTTGTTGCAAGTATCACATGTTTAGTTCTCTTTGAAGACTTGGTCTAGCTACAAGGACTAATAAAAGATACATTAACAAGGCTCCATCGAGACAAGTGGGATAACTGTTATTAATGCACAATATATTGAGGATCAGTGTTGTTTTTCTACCTGTAATCAATGTCACACGATTCGGGTTCAACAATGATTAGCTTCGATTTGAGTTCGAATTTTCGGATGAGGTTCGTATATATATATATATATATATATTGAGTCATAGAATAAAATAGTAAGAAATCAACATCAGTAAACATCAAAAATGTTTAACGGACATGGAAACTGCATATATCATTAATCCAAGCATTGTGACATAGATCCAACCTCTATGGTGGCAGATCCAATCTCTGTGACATATATCCAAGCTTTGTGACATAGATCCGAGCTCTGTGATGGCAAATCTGAACTCTGTGGCGGCAGATCTGAACTCTGTGACAAAGATCAGAGTGTTGTAGTCGCAGATCTGAGCTCTGTGATGGCACATCCAAATTGTTTCTCTCATTTGTGGAAACCTTGCACTTGTCGAAGTCTTCTTAGGTCAGTATAGTCCATGTCTTGATGTATGATTGAAGTGCTTACCTCACAAATAATTATTTGAAGTTCAAAAAATATGAAAATACTGCTTGTACTGTATTGTACTTGGTTTTCTAACAGTCATTGCCAAGGGCCAAGCATGTATTCTACAAAGATTAGATAGGAGTGGTGAGAAACATCTTCCTCGATAAGAGGGAGTGTTGAAAATAAGGGTACCAAGAAGGTGTTTCCTAGGCATTTATCCTTTTGGCCTATGGAGACACATTAATGACCCTTTTCTCTAGTGACATTATGAGTTTAATTAATGTCATATGCTAAGGTACGTTTTATGGGAGATGTACTTTGTGCTTTAATTTATTAAAGTCACATGTTTTTTAAAAGTGACTTTATCAAAAAACTACTAAGTACACTTTATGTTATTAAAGTGGCTTTATGAGAGAAAAAGTGCAGGTGGTACAAAAACATTAAAAGTACTAGGAGGCTCATTATTTGAGGGGATCCACATGAGGGAGGGGGTCAAGAGAGGGAATGATCTCCACCCTTGATATAATGAGTTGAGATTTAATCTCAGCCATTAGATCTAAGGGTTAGGGTTCTCCTCATTAAAGGAAGACAAAAAGGTAAAAGGAAGTAATTACTCTCATTCATTCTCATGTGAGCCATTGAGGAAAGGAGAGCAAGGAGAGAAAGGAGGCAAGATTTCAGCCAAAGGAGTTCGAACAGCAGGAGAAGTAGTCTGAAATTCTCAGCTGATACCCAAGCACGAATCTCAAGATTCTAGGCTTGAGTCCCAAAAATTTCGGGCAGCTGTTGCAGGCATTTTTGGCAGGGGTTTCCAGGCCGAGTTTGGGACTGAATCTTTAGGTGGTATCTAGGCCAATATCAGGCTGAAACCAGTGGAGATTCTCAGGCCGAAATCTAAAGGTGAAATCAGCCCAAGTTGCAGGTGAAACTAGACCGAGATTTTTGGGTGAGAAGGCCCATAAAAATACAATTCTGTAAAAAAGATTTTTGAGACTCTAGCGGCACAGAAATCAAGGTGTTTTGTCAGATTTTGAGGCACGAATTTCCAGGAGTATTTCTGCTACATTTGGCTCCAAAATCGAGGCAATTGTCAGAGAGTTCTTGCACAGAATTTGAGGCAAAAATCAGTCTGAGATATGGCTGTGTGGTGGCTGTAAATACTATGAAACCTGACTGTGACATCAACAAATAAAAAGGGAGATTAAGTTTGATTTTCTCCCTGTGTATTAATCTCCTTATAAGCAATCTGAAAACTCCTTGAATACTGGTTTTCCCCTTGTGGGTTTTTCCAGTGCCTTAGACCAGAATTATTGTGTTCATTTTCTGAGTGTTTTTGCTTGTATATTTTCTCTCATATCAGCTGACAAGTGAAAGATAGTAGAGCAATTCTTTGTTTCCAGTTAAATGCAAATTTAATTTCATATCAATCATATGTTTATGATGGATTTTGGGCATTAAACCATGCATAAACTTGAAATTGGATTGGCTACAGCATAAACAAAATTTTCTACAAAAGTATCACAGCGGGCCATATCTAATGCAAAAGGCACCAAAGTACTTTACACAAGCATCACCTTCAAATGTATTCCTAGCTTATGATTTGTAGAAAAGTTTCCATACTTAGATATAGGAGGGTTATCAAAAAGGTCCTATTAGGTACTTCCAACACTAATGGGAGAAACGGGTTCCCAGGCTGATGCATCAATAAATGAGTGCAAGTGATTAATGATATGGAAGGGGTTTACTTCATGGAAGATGCTACAGTCTTTGTACCAGCTATGAAATTCCATCATCCTTGAGCATTATAATGTGAGAAGAGGGAGCAATCATGATAACTGAGTTACCCTTTTCCTCGAACCTATTTTTACCACCCTCTTGGTGCCTTTTTCTTTATTGTTTTTCTTTTTCTTGTTTAGCCTGGGTTACAAGCTTTCATTTACGCATCATCAATCCCTTAACGATGAAGTGGTTTATTCCTTATTAGGGTTGGGTCATTCAAAATTCTATTCAATTTGATTGTTTATGCATTAGCCAAGAACTGGGTCAGGGCTAATGTGGATAGGGCCTAGGGTAGGTTTTTGTCCACACCCTTTATTATATCCCAACCAATAGTTTTCATTTTATCATTATGTCTCATGCTCTTTCTTTTCTTTCTATTGCATCAACCTCTTCAGGCAAAGCTATCATGCCTGTACTCAATGATGAGGAAAATAGGGAGCCAATACTAGTGACAAATATCAATCAACCCGAAGATGGGGCATTGCTACAAGGGGAGAAATGGAAAACGCTAAGTAAGGGTTATCATAGACATGCAACATTAAGCAATGGTTCCTATTTGTGCCCCTCCTAGATAGTGGAAAGGAAAGCTTGAAGGAAGGTCACAGTAGACTAGGGGCAAAGGATAACCACCAAGGTGAAGCATGGGAACAAGGATACAATCACAAGATGTCTATCATCCAATTCAACCCATGATCTATACTACAATTCCCTTAAACATTAAAGGAAAGCACTTGCTTACAAAATGGTTAAGGTACCTTATAATAGATGACCCACCTTCATCCAATGAATAGGCTAGACGAAATAAAGCACAGATCAGATCATCATAGGCCTGCTGGCAGGCAAGTTTAAATAATAGGAGAAAATTTTTCTCCTAGGAGTTACCATTTGGGTGGGCAAGAGGGAGTGCAATCAATCAATAACTAGGAAGCATCTAACAAGTACTGAATATAACCACGGAAAAGAAAAATTTATAATACATATTGCAAAATAGAACAAAGGTTGCAGTGGAACATGCTGACTGTCACTCACTAAAGGATCAAGATTAAATTCAAGATTTCAACCTAAAATAGGTGCTTTCTAAGGCTACGAGGCCAATTTTCCAAACCAAAAATGAGAAAATGAGATTATCCCAAAGGGTAAAGCTGAACTGATTCTACTCACCTTACGAAGCATCATTTCCGGTAGGTTTTCTTTTTGTTCAGCTGCATTGCAATTAACATCAGTGTCAGTATCAGCATCAGCATTTGCATCCAATGAGTTCGATTCATGTGCTTTATCAGAATCACTGCTTTCTCTTTGACCAATGAATGTACTGCTAGGACCATGCCGGTCCTCATCTTTCTTTGAAGCTACATTACTCTTATGATGGTGATGATGGCCATGGTGAAAACCATGTACTCCTTGTGATGAATGCTCCTCAACATACCTTACAACTTTCTCAACAAGGAAAAAAAGTAATATTCCCGCTGCAATTGCCAGAAATACTTGAATTAGGAACACTACAAACTTGCATTGCAAATTAAGAGCTTGTAAAATATATATACTCAATTTCCCACAGCACATAAGAAAATTTGCCTAGCCATACAACCAAGAATATTACCTTTGATATCAAAGTGGCTTGAGAACAATTACCTCATATTAAGTAATAGGACATTCCAAAAAGCTTGCTTTTAGTGACAAAGCTTAGTCATATATCCTAAACACAAAATATAAGCTGACAGATCTATATATGGGGCAGGAAAGCAGGGCTCATGTGAACATGGAATGGAAATGCATCCCATGTCGCTGGTGCAGGACCACATGCTCAGGAGACAGTCCCACATGCCGTATGTGAACAATGTGAATCTGGGCTTGTCCATATTCACCCTTTGTCTCCTGAATTCACCCTCGGTGCAGACTGCAGAGTGCATCTGGTCCTGTCCACACACTCAATGCAGGACAGCATCTCATTGGTTTCCCTGTGTTATACCAGGGACATGGGATGCATTTCCAATATATAGTAAATTATGAATAGTATAATGTAATATATATTAATGTCTTATATATAATTCTCTGCCTAATATACAGCTATGGGACCTGCCCCAACAAATATGGATGTTAAAAGTAGTGTCCCTGTACCAACACTCCAAGTGACACCCAGAGCCATGAACCCTGGCAACATAGATAAGCAAGTTATACAATAATACACTTTTGCCATTGGTAAGTGGCTTAAATGCAACAATATTAGCACTTTAGGCTAGTTTACTACTATGTTAAAGTTAATTAGTTAATAACTTAACAATGGTCATCTTGACCATGTACTTAAGCATATTAATAGTCACTTCTTGACACAGAGTATTTAGTTATTGATGCTCTTGTGATGTATTAATGGCTTAAAGTAGTTTAAAGTCACTTTTACGGTTCATGCATATAAGGTTTATGGAATTAGATTTTATGCCATTCCTTTACTACAGGACATGTGCTTTCTCTGTATTTATCTAAGAAGAATTTATTTCTTCCATGTTCTTTTGTGTTCTCAATTTCCTTGTGTGTTTGGCTTTTTGTAATATGGTATCAGATCCACAGTGAGGGGAAGTCAAAGCAAGTGAAGGCCTTGTGACTGTATAGATCAGCGACAGATAAGGTACTGTTGCTCAATATTAATTAAGAAACCATAAGGACTTTCTGGCAAAGAAAGCTAAACATTTTTTTTATTCTCAGGTTTTCAAGCAAGGTTTATTTTTCTGAAAAAAAGAGAAATACTAGGCTTACATTTTTGGGTTGAAAAAACAGGCTAGGTTTCTTTTACATGATTTAAAGCTGGGATTGATCTTTTATTTTAAAAGATCAGCTAGGTTTCTCTTACACAATTTAAATCCATGTTTGATATTCTGAAAATCTGGAAAAGAAAAAAAAAAGATTTCAGAAAAAGAGGATAAACCAAAAAAAAAAGTCATGATTGGGTAGCCACTAAACCATCCAGACACCAATCACTCGACCATCATACAGTGTATGGATGGCCATACACCAGCAGCTCAGAGTCATACGAGTTGTATGGGATCCACACACTAAGTACCAGCAATGGTAAGGACTCATACAGCTGCCAAACTTAAACAGATCAGACCATACAGAAGTTCAAGATAGATTGGAAAGGCCATACAGCCTATATGTGAATGCCCAGCAGCCAAATGGTCAGTCTTTTCACCCAATTCAACCAAACAGAAGTCCAATTTGGCCAAGTTCATTAAATTTTTGTTGATCTAACAAGTAATTGGCTGGAATTTGTCGGATTGGGCTGTTGGAAATATAACTAGTTTCGGTCTTCATAATTGTTGTTGTACTCATTTCAATATGTATCTTATGTAACAAACAAAAGAAGGAAAAAAATTATTATTATAAAGCATGGGTTTCATGCTCATTACTGATGCTCTTCTAGGTAAAAGCATGTTCTTCATGCTTCTAGGCTTTGTTAGGTCATAGGATTTATTGTCATGAGCATAGTTGCGGGGCAGCGC
>APFE030629720.1:97574-116877 GCA_000404065.3 Pinus taeda
CACAAGATAAGCTACTTGTTTGGTTTAATAGTCTTGGAGAGTTAATTAATCACCTACTCCAAGACACTAGCCTAACCTATGTTGGTGCTTCAGAGCCCTAGAAAATAAAAATTTCTAAGTTAATTTTACTTTAAGCGTTGATTTTAATGGTTGTTCTTTAAGACAAAGGTGATGGAGATTAAACTTGATGGTGTATAGACTCGACTCCAATTCTCTAAAAGATGCACCTAAGATGATTTGATAATTTTCTCTTTTCAATGAATGTTCTAATTAAGAGAGTTGAGAGAATGCAATTTTTTCAATAAAACAACTTTCTCAAAAGACAATCAAAGAAACAATTCTCTTTATCTTTCAAAGCACACAAAACATGACCACTCTCTACTTCACGAAAAAATTCTTTTCTCTTTCAAAGATATCAAATGTTACTCTAAAGCAAATATCGCAAAGGAGATCGTTGATATTTTCCTATTTAATAAAAGCATGTAAAACTAATCTAATCAAAGCAATTTCAAGATCTATGAGAATCTATGAAAAATCACTCAAAAGCAAATCAAAGGAAATACGTCTAACCTTACACTTAACAAATCGATCTAAGAAGCAAAAGCTTACTAGGATGATTCTGGGACGTTTTACTTGGGAATGATTAATCCAAGGACTAGTTTATGCAGAATCACAAACTAATCAAAACAAAAACTCAATCTCTTTTTGTTCTTTTTAAAATGAAATTCACAGCTTTAAATGAACAAGCTTATTGAATTTTGCAAAGAGACAACACAAAGGTAGGTCGCTCACGAGGGTAGACTTTGCGACTGGTCCGACTCCTAAGAAGACTGACAAAACCAGAGATATCTAAGGCTTTGCGACTTCTAAACCCAAAGTCACTACAGGACCAATATAGAAACCAAACCCTAAGGCTAAAATCTCAAGGAATTTCACTAAAACTTTCGACACTAATGGAAAAAGTATAGGTGAAGATTTTTGACAGTCAACCAGTGGATCTGGGCAGTAAAGACTAAGAAAAACAAAATTCAAAAGGAAAAATTGATAAAAAAGGGAAATTTTCTTAATTTGTACGCAGGCAGCCTATTTAACCAGGTGCGTGCACGCTCTGTGTACACAGATACAGTGCGTACAAGTACACACTGTGTCTAACGCAAAGGGTGCGTACTACTGTAAAACAAAGAAAACCTAAGTTCTAACTCGACCCTAAGCTAAGCCACCAAAAAACACAGTCAAGCAACCAAAAAGCAAAAGAAACAAGACTCTTTTCAGATCAAAGTAATGCTCAAAGGAAAAATCAATCACATCAATGGATTCCCCAGTGGAGTCGCTAATTTGTCATGCGGAAAGAGTTATTTTTGTGGACAAACCTAACCTCCCTAGGAGTCTAAGACTCTCTAGTGACAAACAAACCAAACAAGAGCAATCCTTCTCTAAAAACACATTATTCTATGAGAGATCAAGTGTTTTCTGATCTTACCTTAGGTCCAACGCTTGTTGTAGCAGTCCAGCCTTGCTGATCCAGATGAGCTCCTCCTTCACTTTAAGACCTGCATACACTAACAAAGTAAACGAATACATAACACCTGAATATTTCATAAAACAAAGCATATTCATCACATAGACCAAGGAGTACATGAAATAATTCATTAACAACAAATCATTGAGAAGAATGGACTTATTTGTATTAAGGAAACAAAGAAGGAACCATTACAACCTGAGCCTTGGTGTTGTGCAAGCTCCTGCCAGGGTCCAACAAGAGATTTCCTCTACTTTGACAAGCTCACCCACTCCCAATATGGCAACAAGAAAGGATGGTAATCTCTCCTCACAAGTTAACAATGGAAGTCCTAATTCCAGCAGAATTTACCCATTGGAATGTTCAGATTTCAACCTCCCCTCCTTTGGCCCAATGCCTGTATTTATAGTACTCTAGAGGAAGTTATTCAGTTCCAACATCAATGGGATACTCCCTCTTTTGGATGGGGTAGCTCCTCTCTTGATGGGATAAGTTCCTCTATCATAGGGATGCATGAACCATCTGGAGGCGCTCAATCCACGTCAAACACTCTTCTAGAAAGCTCTAAAAGTGACCACAAGTAACTTTTTAAAGATGAAACTCGCGCCTTTTGACCTTTACAGGGGTACGCACCCATCCTTTAACTTACAGAGCGTACAAGTACGCAGGCACAATGTGTTTGGATGCGTACACGCAGGAAAGGTAGAGAGAACCTGCGTACCAGAGATAAACATGTTTTTAAGTGACTTTCTCTCTTTTTGAAGTTTGACATGAAGAGCAGAGGTATGAGGCTTGACAAGGAGGACATTATGACTATTGAGGGAGCCATATTAACTGCAGATAGTCATGGTGACAAATTTCAGTGTAACATTATTCATTATAAGATAGCCAGGGAATTGAATTACTTCCTATATCCAATGTCGAGTGTAAAGTGATGATTGAAAATGGAGGAACTATAAATTTCTATGGGAAGTGCCATAATATCAACCTAACCATGGGGGAATATATATTTAATATCCCAATGGTTTCCATTCCAATGGCTATTGCTAATGTTGTACTAGGAGTCTAATTGTTACAATCTTTGGGGATGATAGATTTTAATTTTAAAGAAATTGATTTTTTTTGGGAAGGAAAGGAAGTTTAATTAAGGGGTATCACAGGGAAGATAGGAAAGAGAATCAGATCTAGTGGCATGGAAAATCTTCTGAAGAAATAACAATGAGACATAATTGCATAATTATGTTGACTGGTGGCTGAAACATTGAAATCATCTATTTGTCCATATCTCTGAAAATTCTTAGAAAATCATTCCTAGGTGTTGACACATAATCTTTGGGATTAGTTTAATCTACATAAATAGTGTAAATAGAAAAATAAAGGGTATTGAAAGATGAAGAAACATTGGGAGATGAAACCCAATAGTATCACTCTCTATGTATATATGCATGTTCTACCTTAATGCAAAATAAAAATTCAATTAGTGTAGTTACTCTTGGCCTGACGTGGTATTAGAGACAATCCTATTTTTTAGCATTTTCTACCCTATAACTCCTATTGCCATTATTATCTATTCCTGGTGTGAATGAGGCATTGAGAGTGGGATATTATCATACACCCTTTCATACCAAAGTGGTGTTGTTGACTAGCCGAGTATGCAAATTCTTGGCATCCTATTGACTTAGTGACATGTGTGTGGGTTTGTTGGAAATCGTAAGGCTAAGTTCCCTCTTTTGTCTTTAACTGCGACTCCATAATCACACTTGAGGGATGAAATTATGTCTAGTATACCTATGATGTTGTAGAGGAACCTCTGGTACAACGTGGCAAATTTGATGCATAATTCTTATGACTGACGGGTGTTGTGAAATTAGATTTAGCATGTTAATTCTGGGCTGCCTCTTACAACCAAGTAGGTTCAAAGAAACATTCAATTTGGAGATGAAATCCTGAGACCAGGTGGCTGTTTGAATTTCCTCTATGAGTTGAACTGCTACGAGATTCAAGCCGGTGAGTGCTTAGTTAATACCCAACGTTGAATGGTGCGTTGATTTTTTATGTACCTGAACTGTGCATTGGTTATGGTAAAATAATATTGAATGGTGTGATTTGAAGACCAAGCATATACATTTGGTGATAGTCTATGGTGGCCTGAAAATATATTGAATTCCATTTTTAAATTATCATGAGGGGTGTTTTTAATATGTTATGTGAACTAATAAATACTATGATACATATATAATATATATTGACCATACAACAATTAATGTGCCTCTTTATTCTATAAAGATCATATTTGGTACATAATAGGGTATGTGAGCATTATGTCATGAAGGTATATTGAGAGACTATATTTTAGTTAATTTTTTAAGACATATTAGTTTTTTGCAAGTATTTTGGGAAGAATTCAGACTTTACGATGCATTCACTCATCTCCATTGGGAGAGTAGTTCTATTTCGAAAAGAGAACTATCATGAGTTCTCCTGGAAGATAAAACATACCTTGATTTTCAATGAGTTTTGGAAATGGGTTTTGAACGATAAGGCCATTGCATCGGAAAAGCCCGCTTGAGACAAAGAGATTTTCATTTCAGAAAACAAGAACAACAAGGCCTATGCCTTAATTGAAACATCAATAAATGAAGAGGTGAGTTGTCATATTTTTCTATTTTCAAATTCCTTTTAAGCTTCAAAGAAGTTGAAGGAATTGTAGGAATCACTCTCTGAACTTGAAGTTAATCAATTGATGATTAAGTCTCAACCGCGAGTTGAAAAATGATGACCCTCTTGCCTTAGAATCATAAATAAGATCAATTATGCATGACATAAAGGCCACCAGTGTTGAAATAGATATTCCTCTCACAACCTATGTCAAGGCACTATATCCCATTTATTCACATTATCTTGAGTTATTACAAGCAAGTGGAAAACTTAAGGAGTTTACCTTTGACTCCCTTGGGAAGACGTTTTTTTGAAAGAGAGAAGACTTTTGGGAAAAGGACAATTCCTCAGTATTTTGAAGAAGTCGCGTGCCTTGCACAGAAAGAGAAGAATCATACACAATATTATTCTAGAGGAAGAGGTGGCCAAAGAGGAAGAGGAAGGAAGAATTTTAAAGGTAGGGATGGAAATGATGCTTCCACATGTAAGCTGCCTTGGGACATAATTGAGTGGGAAAGAGACAAAGGAAAAGGTAAAGAACTTGCCAAAGGGGAAGGAAAAGAACCTAAATTCACTCATTATGTTGTGGCACATTACAACATTGGAGTAACTGAAGACTTATTCAATGCTTCACTTACTTCATGAAAATAGGATTGGTTGTTGTATTTAGTGGAAACTTGCCACATGACTTTTAGAAGATATTTATTTGAATAATTTAGTGCCAATGTTGATGGATCATTATACTTTACAAAAAATTCAAAACGCAACCCATCAGGGCTTGGCACCATTAGGCTCAAACTACCTAGTCTTCCACACTTTCTTTTACATGATGTTCTATACCTCCTGGAGTTGAGGAGAAAATTTTTGTCTTTGATCCACATCCACCAACAATGAAACTCCATTCATATATTTGATGGCTAGGTTGAGGTCATAAAAGCACCAAATAACTCACTTGTCATGACTAGGATAGAAGAAGAAATGCTTTTGAAGCTACAAGGAACCTCTACTCATGCACATAACATTTCATACAGTTCTCACTATGATGAAGGTACATTTCCATTAAGTCTTTTATGGCGTGATTTATTTGGAAACTTGAAGTATGAAAGCATATGTTTGTTGAATAAAATGGTGGTACTATTTTCCTACAATTCCTAGGAAATGTAAGCAATGTGATGCTTGTATCTTAGGAAAGCACAACAAAGAATATTTTTATGATTCTCATTCTAAAGCACATAGAACACTTAAAATAATTCACTCTGATTTGTGTGGTTCAATGTCTATTCCTTCTTAAAATGGTAATAAATATATGATGACATTTATTGATGGCTACACTAAAATATGTTGGGTTTATTTATTGAAGAAAAATTTGAAGATTTTGAAATATTCAAGAACTTTCATGCATGGGTTGAAAGTTATTCCCAATCTCATATTGGATCTACTCATATTGATAATGGAAAAGAATATAAATCAAATGAATTTGAAAACTATATTTTCCAACATGGGATAAAACACCAAACAACCGTGCCTTATAATCACCAACATAATAGAGTAGCTGAAAGAATGAACATGAAAATCTTAAATATGGTATGTTCCATGATGTTTTTCAAGAATGTTAAGATGATTTATTTGGCTGGTGCAGCTCTATGTGATGTGTATATAAAGAATATGCTTCCATCTCATGCTATAAAAGCCAAGACTCCCTATGAAATGTGGTATGGCCACATTCCTTTGGTGAGGCATCATAGTGTTTTTGGTTCCACCTATTGCGCCTTGATACCTAAGGAACAAAGAAACAAACTCGGTGTAAGGAGTCAAAAATGTGTCTTCTTGGGGTACTCAAATACCTCAAAGTCATTTTGTCTCTATAATGAAGTGAATAAGAAGTTTATAATATCTAGAGATGTGATCTTTCGTGAATCTTCCAAGACTGATAATGTCATTGAGTGACAACTTGATCGCTTGGATAGACTTAGCCATGCAAAGTATTTTCAAGAGTTTGATAATGAGATTCCACATCTTGAAGGGGGGATCATCGATGAGAAATCTATGGTAGATAGGTGAGGTGATTTCTCTAGTAATGATAACTGCTTGTGAATACCTTTTACTTCTCTTGATTCGATTTTTCTTTAGCTTAATTATTATTGTATTATTTTCATCAAACAACTATCAAAATATAAACAACAATGAGACAAGGGACACAAGATATTGGTGATCATCTAGGGCCAAAATCTCTCCAATCTTGAGAGGAAAGCCCACCAAATTATTCTTCTTATAGAACCTTCCATTGATGAATTTAAATACTAATACCATTTACTTATTAACCTCTCCAAGATCAAGTCATAGGAACTTTTGAACAACTTGTTCTTCTCTTCTAATTCAACACTTGAAAAAATGGCTTCTTACACTTTTGATCCAAATCTCTCTGAAATTCAATATCTTCACACAACCCTGCAATTCTCATTCTGCCTGGAATCACTTCAATTTTGCGCATGTGAGCTGATTGGAGGAATTTGGTGAGGTTCCATCCCTTCGCTTGAATTGTACACTTCTCCTTGTGATCCTGGCTAGAAATAATGCTTCTTTACTGACCATTTTATTGGCTTGTTCAAGGACTGATGTGACCTCACTGCAAAAACTATAACTAAAGTCACACGTGTGAGGAAGATTACCCAAAAACAATGCCAAAAGACTTCAATCTTCTTCTTTTTCTCTTCGCTCGATGAGAGTCTTCTTTCTACCCTTTATTCACACTTCTTCTTCTGTTTTAGATGCTTTATGGATTATATTGCGAGTGAGGTCAGGTCCTCCTTTACAAAGTTATCTATCCATGCAAATAAGTCAACTTGTCCTTTTGTCTAGGTTGACAACTCCTTCTAGAATGATCTATAGCTTCTTTGGAAGTACGACTTGATTGAGTACTTGTGACTAGGTCTTGGAGGGTTTTTGAGTCTTCTAATGACTCAAATAAATTCTCTTTTACAATATGTAGTATCCCCAAATGGATTTTCAATACATGACAATGACTCAATTTAATTTATTACTTAATGACCAATCTAATAGCTCACACTGGGAGCTTGATCAATAAAATTCCTTAAGCATAAAATAAAGATATTTGTATTTTTATTATTATTTTTTTTTTTATTACATAAAATCATGATTGAACATGTTATTATGAAGACAAAGCCTAGTTACATATTTCAACACTCCCACTTAACTAGGGAGGCATGTGTAATCCATACAAGGTACTTTGACATTCTCAATATGAAAAATTCTGATAAGATGTGTCAGATTGGTAACCCCTTTTTTTAGCATCACATCATCCAACATTGTCACATATCAAGGCTGTGACTAACCACTCTATCTCTCCACAAGATCAGAGAATAATGCTAGCAATAATAATGATTTATAAACACCCTCATCATTGTCTCCCTTAGAACATATCCTACTCGGGTTGTCTCAGAGTATGTTCTACCAGGACTATTCTTATTTTGGATTCCCAGTACTTAAAGAATATTGGTCCTCTATGACTACTATTATCTTGGATGCCCTATCACATCCTCAAAGAGGATCAGATGCCATATTCTTATTCAATCCTCCATTCTAACTTCCCAAGTGAAGACAAGAATGATGTGTGTATCTCTCCCTCTTAACTAGGGCATACATACCCATTCCATTGAAAGAATGTTCCCATTCCTATAAAATGAATGTACCCAATCTCCATCCAAATCATGGACTTAACCAATCTCCCTCTGATCAAGAACTTGCTTCTAGCAGCTCTTTAGGTGGATATCATGGGACAAATAGTTGTTTGTAGGACTCCTTCCTTCAATGTCATGAGCTTATTCATTGATATGGAGACTACATCCTTTGGGACTTCTTCTAAGGAAAAAACCATCCATCTCTTTCATTATGTTGGTCATGTCATCCTTTCTTTCAATGGAAAGTGATCCATTAGTTCATATATGACCTTTCCTTCATATCTTTCTACCATCTTTGCATCATGTTTCCCTAGGTATCATTCATCCTACCACATAAGTATCAGTTGTAGATGAAATCTACATCTCTTCCCTTGGTATCCCTGCATTATCCCATCCATATATCATTCAAAAATAGAAAGTGTACATCAAAACAAAATTACCTTTGTGGTGGTATTTCATCATGACATGTCCTTGTTTGCATCAACATCCTACATATATATTGACACATCTCCAAAAATATATATAATGTCAAGGGTGTCTTTCTTTTTATTAGTATCTCCATATCTTTCTCATGGAGATATCATAGTCAAATCTCTTAGTCCTTGGATGTTTATTTCCTTCTCCATAGTTTCATTTTTCATGATCTCTTCCTTTCATTTCTTCCCAGGAACTTCTAATCATAGTTCCTTCAACTTTCTCAACCACCTCATATTTCATATGAGGACATATTATGTTGATTTCATCTAGTCAATGTGTGAACCATGCCTTCATGCATCCTTTCAAAGGAGGAGATCCTTTATTTTGATTATGCTCATGAGGTAGAGAATTTATCCTTCTACCTGCAACTATATGACATGACTCAATTTTATTAAGTACAAGAATACATACCTCATCTTCTTTCTTAAGGTCATCTAGAATTCCTTCAATGTCTTCCTTGATTGAAATAATTTCAATCATCTTAACCTGGTTCATTTATTTTTACATCATACCATCATTTCATGAATACCATACAAGGTGGAGTTCTCAGCGAGACACTTACTTCATCCAATAGGTGAACCTTTCAATGAAGATTTTGACCAAGGATCTTGATCATCCTTATCTAGAAAATGCTCCTCTTGAATGGTGTATGATGAGATTTATACTATATGACTTTCTTCTTATTATGAGTACTATTTACACTTCTAATGAGGTTACCAAGAGCTATAACCTTCTATATGTGACCTCCATAGACTTCTATTTTATCTATCTTTCATGCTTCTCTACGATGATATCACAAGATCTTGCTTTCAATCGTATGCTTCTATGATGCCATGATGCATCCTATCATGCTTTCTAGTTATTCCTATCATGATAGCTATACAACATAAAACTTGAAAAGAACTAGGCGAATAAGACTATCTCAATCATTGTAGAGATATTTTACTTCTTCCTTCTTGGCTTCCTCCACTTCTTCAATGATATGGGTTTTTTCTATTGCTCTTCTTTTGTTGTCCATATTGAGTTTAGGAAAATCAGTCTTGTAGTGCCCATATTCTTCACATCCTACAAACTGAACCTTTTCCATATTCTTCTTTCTTTTCTGAGAACCAAATTTCCCAAACATCCCTTTTCTTTTCTCCATAGCAGCATATTCTTGAGTTTTCTTATTTAATCCCACCTTATATTTTTCCTTCAACCTGGTTCCTTTAATTTTTCATAGTGACCATAGATATTTTAATGGAGTAGCTTCCTTATTCCTATAAATTATTGATGTAATTTACCTCATTCATTTGGTAGTGTATTTAGTGCTATGGTTGTCATCTCCTTGTAAGACATTATTTATCCAAAATATTGTAGTTGGTCCCTTATTTAAGGCACCCTCATAAAGTATGAGGCTATTCCTTATTATTATTATATCTTCAACTTGTATGATTCTTGTCATAATGATATTACTTCTCTTGAACTAATTATGGAGAAAAATTCTACAAGTTTGTCATATATTTCTTTTGATGTTTCTAGTTTAGACACATAGGGAATCATGGGATCTTTGATGGATTCTATGAGAATTATTTGAGCCCTTACTTGCCCTTTCATATATCTTGCAAGTTCTTGAGAATATTCCTTTTTATGTTTGGTAATTAAGCCCTTAACATTTTCCATGACCTCATTTTCTATGAGGTTCATATCTCTCATTTTCTTCCCTGCAATAAAGTTTGAAGCCCCAACCAGTTTGTTACTTTTCTTGTAAAAATACATTTTGAAAGACTTAGATGTAGACATAAATATACTTACTTGTGAAGATGATCCTTCAACATACTTCCTTCTTGAATCTGATGATGATATAGATAATATAAAACTTCTTCTTGATGAAGATGGTTTTTATTCAAAAGCGATCCTTGAATCCAAAGAGAGGGAGATCACCTTGAATCCTTTTATGATGCAAACAACTATTTTCTTCTTGATTTCCTTGGATGAGTATATTTCAAGATGCTTTGACTTGACGATTTATTCAATTTGAGTGAGGATCCCAATAATGCTTTAACTGTGGATTTCTTCCTTAATCGATCTAGGTTTTTGACACTTCATTCAAGATGATGATGTAAATTTTCTTTCAAAATTCCTTGTATAGAAGATGATGCCCTTGAAATAATTATAGAAACATGGTCCTTGAGTTCTTGGTTGTCCCTTATTGAGCCTCCCATCCTTGACATGTTACCTTAGCTCTGATACAATGTTGAGAAATCTAGGGCAAAGAGATGAGGTAATTTTATTAGTAATGGTAACTGCTTGTGAATACATTTTACATCTCTTTATTAGGTTATTATTTATCTTAATTAATATTGTATTATTTTTATCAAAAAAATATCAAGATATAAAAAAAAATGATAAAAGGGACACAAGATATAGGTGATCATCTAGGGCCAAAGCCTTTCCAATCTTGAGAGGAAAACTCATCAAAGTCTTCTTCTTATAGAACCTTCAATTGATGAATTCTAAGAAAAATGATATTTTCCTACTAACCTATCCAATCCCAAGTCACAAGACCTTTTTAACAACTTATTCTTCTCTTCCAAGTTAACGCTTGACAAACTAGCTTCTTACAGTTCTTAACTTTGCTTCTCTGAAATTCAGCCTCTTCACACAAACCTGCAATTTTTAGCCTACCTGAAGTCACTCCAATTTCACACATGTGAGATGATTGGAGGACTTTCATGAGGTTCCTTCCCTTCGCTTGACTTGGACACTCACGCTTGTGATCTTGTCTAGTAAGAATGCTTGTTTAGCGGCCGTTTTCTTAGCTTATTCAAGCACTGATGTGGTCTCATTGCAAAAACCCTAACTGCAGTCACACATGTGAGGAATATGACCCAAACACAATGCCAAAATACTTAAATCTTCTTATTTTTCCCTTTATTGGATGAGAGTCTTCTTTCTACCCTTTACTCACACTTCTTCTTGTATTTCAGATGCTTGATGGATGATATTCCAAGTGAGGCCAATGTCTCCTTTATATAGTGATTTGTCCATTCAAATAAGTCGACTTGTCCTTTTGTCTAGGATGGGATCTCCTTCTAGAATGATCTATAACTTAATTGGAAGGAAAACTTTATTGAGTACTTTTGACGAGGCCTTCAATGGTTTTTGACTCTTCTAATGACTCAAATAAATTCTCTTTTACAATATGTAACATGCCAAAATAGGTCTTCAATACATGAGAATGGCTCAATTGAATTTATGACTTAATGACCAATCTAATAGTTCACAATGGAGCTTGATATATAAAATTCCTTGAGCATGAAAACCATGTCTCAAGCATAAAATAATAATAATTTTATTTTTCTTATTTCATTAATTACGTAACATCATGATTATACATGTCATTATGAAGACTAAATCTAGTTACATATTTCAATAATCCCTATACTGGATAAATTTGTCAAATTTTCTTCTAAAGCACTCTCTCCCCCTCATGAAGCTCCAACCACTAATAATTCTTTGAGTGATGTGATTGACAGAATTGGGAGACAAAATCTTGATTCAACCCTGTTATCGAGAAATCTAGTGTCCATTCAGAGCTTCTAGTCCCACTAAGATGGGTAGCTATCTTAGAAGCAAACAAACTAAATTTACTTGCGTTTTACTTTATGAGAAGTAGATGAGAGAGAAGCAGAGAGTACCAACCTTAGTCTTTCGCTTGGCTCTTTGCTTGTTTCCTCCTCCCTTTGACAGAACTTTACCACTCCTTCCTCACTTGTCCCGCTTTAAAGAACAGTTGTAGAGTTAAAGAAACATAATACCATCAAAGCATAGAGATCTACAATCATAAGCAATTTAGGATCAGATATATATTGAGCACACAAGTGCATATATCAACTCAGACATACAAGAATGTGGAGGCAAACTCAAATAGCTTTATTGATAGAAAGAGTAGAAGAGAGGAATACAACCCATTGATCTGACCAAGTGTCATCCTCCCAGCATTAAATCCCTTCTTCACCTCATGACAAGCTTAGATCACCCGACACTATGATGTTCCACAAAGAAACCAACAACACTTCCTTACAAAATACAAGGTTCCAGCCTTTGGATCTCTGGGATGAGGGATCCATATATAGATGTTTGCAGATGGGTGAGTCAGCTTTTGGGATTTTGATTAGTGTCCTCTCTCTGATAGTTCTTAGTTCCACTTGGAGATTCATGATCTGTTACTCATCCCTAGGCGAATTCAGAGAGGCAAGTGTCAAATGGACAGTTTCTAGAAGATTCTCTAGGTTTCCACCTAGCCAACTGCTTCTGCCATTTGTCTGCTCTTGCTCATCGCACCCCATAGAAGGGCCTTTCAGTATGCATCACACTTTTTGCATGTGGTAGGTGAGATGCATCGCACCCTTAGCACTGAGCAGTCTGTATGGTCCAGTTTTGACTAGTTCTGAGCAGTTTTTCATGGAGAACTTTTGGGAGATGATGTAGTCAACTGACCTTGCTCCTTTAGGGTATGAAACAATACTTTTAGGGACTTAGAAGCCCTTGGTTTATGGACATATGTGATTGGGGTTGCAGTGCCCAAATATGTCTATAACAGTTCCCCCTAAAGCATGAGGTCGTAAATCTTTTTGATGTCGGGTGAAATGCTTTATCATGAGGATCCAAGGTTTTTCGAACTGGAAGGTGACCTGTAATAAGATACAATACAATACATTATCTTCATAATATTTTCATGATCTAGCTGAGGTGGACATTCCTATGCTAAGCTTTATAAATTCATTTTCATGTACATAGGACAGACAACCGTCTATGTGGCAGACTGATGATTCTAGTAGAGCCATCATCCTTTGGCTTGGATGATTATTTGTGCAGCAATGATGTACATTTGATGTCTTTATTTTCCTGAATATATCACAGCCCGGATGGATGAAACTAGATCCGGGGTCTTCAAAACTCATTCAATCTTCACCTGAAGTACAAGTCGATCCATGTGGAAAGATGTTCTGGAGTCGAACATGGAAAGACATTTCCTGATTACCAACCAATGATGTAAGTTGTTAACAAGCGCGAGAGGAATCACCAATAACGATGATGACCCTCAAGGTACGACTGTACAATTCACGTGGTGTGAAAATGGGACTTGGCGTCGAACACCATGCAAAATCTTTCGGTCGAAGGCCATTAATGTAAACCTGTCGCCGGAAGTGAGAAACTTGCCATTGAGGCATGCAAGCTTCAAAGTACTGAAAGGGTTGTTCCTAGGTCGACTTCTTGGATAGTGAGCTGATGTCAACAAGAAGTTACCTATCATAGGAGGGCATTAATGGATCCCACATCTACGACATGGAATGGAGCAAATGATTTTTTGGAGGTGAAAACGATCTGATGATGCAAGGTTCAGGGTGGCGGTCATGAAAGAATGAAGCGTGAAGGTATTGCAATGGATGAGACACAAGATGGGTTGGTGAATTCTCTGAGTGACTTCTCTTGAACATATCGACGACAGTGAAATGGATTGGTATCGTTAACCCCAAAAATGGATGGTGCGGTGGACCAATTGTAATATGACTGGTGAACAAAATAACCCAACCTGACTCAATCATGGTGATGCAGTGAAAGTGTCATGTTCAAGAGAAAATTTCTACGAATAGAGTCTCTTCAAGTTTTCTTCCCAATTTTTCTCGAGTCATTGCTGACCAGTACCTCTTTATTTTTGTCAAGCTTGAGGAGGATAACATATGCTTGTTCTATAATTTTCCCTTTGGGCAGACCTGTCGCTATGTTTTAATGAGTCTAGTGATAGTGAAACTCACTATTGTTTGCATGGACAAGTTTGTCGCTATTGTTTTAATGAGTTTAATGACAATGATAACTCATTTCTTTTCAATTTTAGATAGTTTGAAAAGAGTTGGAAAGGAAACACCAGTAATCCTTTTTCGTCATATAATCCCTTAAGTTCAAAAAAGTATAAAATAATCTGAAAGGGATGAATTTTCGATAGTTTTAATGAGCCAAACAAGAAAAGCGCTTGATCTTTTTGTGTAATAATCCCTCAAGTCCAAAAATATTAAAATCTAGAGGAGGGATAACACTACCGATCGTTTTAACGAGCTGGAGAGGTCAATTTCTCAGCAATCTTTTCATATTTTATGAGTCAGATGAAAATAGCTTAAAGAAGACTCGTTTCTTGAGGAACGAGTGATATTTTCGGGTAGCAGTTGGTTCTAGGTGAGGTTTGGAACTTTCCAATCACGACAATGTAAAGAAGATGGCTAACAGAATCGCTCGTCGCTGCTATTCCTCAAAAGGGGTAAACAATCAAATGGAGGCATATGATTGGCTAAAACAGAGTGGAGGTGATGGTAAGAACACAACCAAGGCTCAAAAGCTAATGATAATGCGATCGCAATGGTTAATTACCGAAGGTGGGTTAATTGTTTAATGAGCTTAAACTTTGGTGGAACATATGCTCATTGCTAGGTTTATTTTTTAACGATCTTGAACTTCACGTAAAACTGCTCCTGCCAGTCATATAATAACGATGTCTCATCAATAGGTTCATTTTTTAGGGAGCTTTCCCCATTCGAAACTTTGTTGTGGAGCCTTTTGCATGCAAGCTAGGAATGAACAACTACTATCCTAGGGGTTAATTACCTACCGAGGTTAGGTAGGAAAACTCTTCTTTTACTTTGCTGGTGCCATTTGGCCCCTGCAAAGGTGAATGGTTGATCAAACCAATCACCTAAATTAAGTAGTTGAGGTCAGTAAAAACTATGGGGTTAGCGTTACATTGGTCGCTTTTCACTTGCGTACAAAAAGGTTTGCATGCCCCCAGGTACAACGAAGTAGAGTTTCCAGTTTATCATTCAATTTGTAGACAAAACACTTCTTTGGCTCTGTCGGGAATGACCTAACTTTTGATGGAGGAATCTTATTCCAGTCTAATCCCATTTTCCTAAATGGATGGGTGTATCAGACTAGTCATATTCCTATGTGGAAACCTACCTTATAACTGGGGTTTTCCTGTCGAAGCAGACCAGAGCATATGCCTCCTGGGTTTCAGTCACAATCACCAAATAACTCGCACTCATTAGGTGGATGGACTAGAGATTGATGAGACATTCCTTGCGCAAAAATACCAGTTAGGGATGGCACTTGACTATTAGCTATGTTTGAACCGGTGAATGAAAGCTGGTCTATGAGCTAGACCACTCTGCCTTCATGCGGAAAACACATCACTCGAAAGAGTGAGGAAACAATAGCTCCCATGCTATAAATGTAGTCACACCCAAGGAGTAGATTGTAATCTAAAGGTCCTTGGACTACCATTACATTCAGATAAATGGTTTTCCTTCTCAAAGTTATAGGCAAACTTGGAAGGATCCCTAACAGTCAATTGGTTCCTTTGTCGAAGCTTGTCAGATTTCGCACTCAGGCAGAAGCGATGGTGAACCAAGTGCTTTCCAAGCAGTTGAGGAAATGATACTCACAGAAGCCCCTTCATCTATGATAGTACCGGCCATGACCATTCTATAAGCTTGTACTATGATTCAGAATGGTACATTAGATGGTGGACAGGGTCTACCTAGTAGATTCCAGTCGAAGGAAATGACTAGGTTGCTTGCAGGTGGGACTGAATAAACGGCCAGATAAATCTCTAATGAATATCCTTCCTGCGGTAAAGGAATGGGTAGATTTTCCCCATGCTCATCCGAGTCTGTGTTTACGAAGAGAACTTGAATGGTGTCATTCTCATTCTCCTTGGTGACTATATCATCTGAAGGTAGACCTTCTGAAGACAAGACTGGGTCGACTACCGTCTCAACCTGTTGACTTTGGTCCAATGTGGACTCAGAGGGTTTATATTCAATGATAGGTGCTTCAACCGACAACAAAGGTATGTCAGTCAGATTTTCGACTAGAGATGGAGTCGGAAAGAGTTTCTTGTATCCAAGAGGAAGCCACAATGGTGAAGCAAGATGGTTATCCAAGACTCTTTTAGCTTCATCTAAGAAGGGACAATGGTGGATGGCATGATCGCCTTCAAACAGTCTACAAGGAATTTTAGATCTTCCTTTTTGTCCAGTGACTTCGTTTTCACTAGTTGACAGTGTACTTCCAACATGATCGTCAGAGGTTGAGGACACTAGATCGTGAAAGTGGGGAGACCAGTCCCTTAAGATTCGTGGGATGCAAGGACAATCTCGATGATAGTGGTCTCCTTTGCAAATGACACATGGAGATTTAGGTTTGGATAGTGCAGTGTGTGGATTTTCGCCAGCCGATGCAAGGTTGCCCCCTTTTTCCATTGGCTTCTTCTTCTTCTTCTCATTCTCTTTCTTCTTCTTCTCAGTTATTTGGTTTTTAGTTTTACCAACTTTACCAAGTGAAGAGGAAGAAGGAGAGGGAGAAATAAACAAAGTAGAAGGTTGGGGGGTAACTTCAATATCATCTGGTTGCTGATTTGATTGCTCAAGAATCACGGTGCTTTGAATGACAGAGGTCGAGAAGAGCCATACTGGTGGGCCAATTGTCAGTCCTGGAAGGGACAATGTGGCCATATGGGGTGCACCAACATCTCCCCAAGAGGAGAAAGGACTAGGATTTCCCCCAAGGGGAAACCCTTGATTGGTAGACTCCATTTTCTCAACCTAAGACCAACGAGGGGAGCAGTGACGTTATTCCGATTAAAATAAATTTTATGACGCTTTGACACAACTTGATTTTTCAATTTTTAAGAGTGGAGAAAAATCTAAAGATGAGTCTAGTCACCTTCGATTTTTAATGAGCCTAAAGTGAAAAGTGCTCAGATGGACCTTTTCTTTTAAGGAGTCTGAAAAGGAACGAAAGTGACTACTCTGTAAATCTAGACAGAGGGATTACCAAACCAATCGGAAAACTGTAGAATACTTTTTACGGTACGGCAGTCAATCTTCCCGAATGCTGTGTTTAGTGCATTGTGATCGATAGGGCAGCAGACACAGCTTCCTAAGGATAAAGGATATAGCCTATTGTGGTCTCCCAATATATACTCGACGGTATGTGGGAGCACAAGTCCATACTGGCACTTGTCATCTCAAAGAGGAGGAATCACCCAACCTATGATGAGACTGCTAGTTACCAGGATTTACGATGTCAGAATACGTCTCTAGCCTAGACTTCTAAATGTTGTGCGTTAGGTTCCAAAGCATTTTTATGTTCATTGAATTTATTTTACAGTTGATATTTCTTAAGAAGTTTGCCTTTAAGGTTCACCGCATGATGTAGATACACAATTCCTAAATATGCAATCTAAGATGATAAATAGTCGTTTACTCTTCTTTTTGCAATGAAAATCCTAGCTACTAAGGAAACAGAAGCGAGATTGTTTCAACATAGAGTAGAGAGCACACACCAGATGCACTGTCCTAAATCAAAATCAACAAGCAGTCTAAATGCAAATGCACATGCATGTATTTGTTTTCCACTTTCTTAATGTGTGAATGACAAAACGAATGCTAAGTATAAATTTGAATTATCTTTTCTTTCAACGTGACAATACTAACAATTTTCTCTTTAAAAGACAAAAGGAAGACAAGGACGACACATTGTGATTCTGAATTGAAAACTGCTTTCTACACTTGAAATACTATTAATTCAAATCAAATACAAGAGTAATAGTGTAAACGACCATCAAGAAGAGTAGGATTATTTTCTTTGACTGAAAACGACAGTTGTGAAACTTTCAAATCAAGAGACGATAGTTCGATTAAGCTACTGTTTGTAAAGGAGAACTATAAATGGTGAAAAATACATAAAAACATTCACAATTCTTTGTGAAATGGAGGCTGAATAATGCAAAGGAAGGGAGTTTCAATAGTGGTATACTGATCACAAACAACAAAACTCCTGAATAAAGCTGAAAAGAGTGAAGAAAAAACCAAAATCTAGAGGCAAAAAACAGTCTTATCTGATCATCACACCTTTAACACAGGGAAACAGGGATGTATCTCACCTACTGCACATGGGAGGTGCGATGCATCCAAACTGTCAAAAGGAGATAGTGCGATGGTCCAGGGACAAGACTTTAACTTGGTTTTTGGTCACATTTTGCAGCTTAGTTCAGGGATTTAGGCCGAGCTAATGATAGTCAATAAATACAAATCATAGGGGCTGATCTAATGAGGTTACTTGAGCCACCACCAGGGCAATTAGGATGTTTACAAATCAATTGTTTAATTTATAAACAAAACCGAGAGATGGACTAAAGCAACATTGATCTACTTTGCACTTGCATAGCAAAAGTAGTTCGAAGGCTAGCTAGCTTAACTTCTGTTAGGACCCCACTATGTATCATTTTTGCTACATATTTTGATACCACTTTACCCTTATAACCATGAATCCCAGTATCATTTTCATTCGCTTTTCCCCAAGGTATACAAAAACCTCTTCTTTATTATATGATTAATCTGTTTTGCATTTAATTCCATAATACTCTTATATTTTATCAGTAGAAGTGCATCATTGCTAATACAAATCCAAAGGTTGCAGATAAGCATATGCGGCCGTTGCTGAAACAGCTGACTCCGTTGCTGAAACAGCTGACTCAGTTGCTGAAACAGCTGACTCAGTTGCTGAAACAGCCGTCAAACACGCAAATTCCGTTGACCGTAATTTGCGATTCTGGAAGAGCCTTTCGAGGAATGATGGAAGCAGTTCAAAGAAACGATTACCTGGATTATCCTGAAGATAGCATTTTTGTTATCTCTGTTGTAACAGTATTCTGCGTATGAGGAACTGAATGATCCTGTTTTGGGAAAAAGAACAGATTGAAGATTTGTTTTGATGTAAATTGTAAATGATGTCACCTCTTTAAAAAGAGGAGACATCGTCATTAGAAGGGGTCGATCAGTCAGTCAGTGATTGTAACAGGAGAAGAGCATACTGTGTAAAGACTGGAGCTAGTCTCCATTTATAATATATC
>APFE030629720.1:131083-159649 GCA_000404065.3 Pinus taeda
GTTCTTTCTTTACTACAACATTTCTTTTGCTTTTGAAATTGAGCACATACAGCGCGAAACTACCTTTGAAATAAAAAGACTTCCTCGGGTTGATAATTTATGTGGCGCTTGAATTGGGAAACAATTAAAGCGACCAACAACTTCAGGCTCCATCTGTAGTTTATAAAGCAAACAAATATAAACAAGAAAAAAAGCTATTTGCTCCCCAATGGAGTCACCATCTTGTTATCAGGAAATCTAGTGTCCATTTAGAGCTTCTAGTCCCACTAAGATGGGTAGCTATCTTAGAAACAAACAAACTAAAGTTACTTGCTTTTTCCTTTATGAGAAGTAGATGAGAGAGAAGCAGAGAGTACCAACCTTAATCTTTCGCTTGGCTCCTTGCTTGTTTCCACTCCCCTTTGATAGAACATTACCGCTCCTTCCTCGCATGTCCTGCTTCAAAGAAAACTTGTAGAGTTAAAGCAGCATAATACCATCAAAGCATAGAGAATTACAATCATAATCAATATAGGATCAGATATATATTGACCACACAAATGCATATTTCAACTCATGCATACAAGAATGTGGAGGAAAACTCAAATAGCTTTATTGATAGAAAGAGTAGAAGAGAGGATTACAACCCATTGATCTGATCCAGTGTCATCATCCCAGCATGAAAGCCCTTCTTCACCTCATGAAAAGCTTAGATCACCCAACACTATGATGTTCCACAAAGAAACCAACAACACTTCCTTACAAAATACAAGATTTCAGCCTTTAGTCTTTGGGATGAGGGATCCATATATAGATGTTTGTAGATGGGTGAGTCAGCTTTTGGGATTTTGATTAGTATCCTCTCTCTGATAGTTCTTGGTTCCACTTGGAGATTCATGATCTCTTACTCATCCCTAGGTGAATTCAGAGAGGCAAGTGTCAATTGGGTAGTTTCTAGAAGATTCTCTGGGTTTCCACCTAGCCAACTGCTTTTGCCATTTGTCTGCTCTCACTCATCGCACCCTACAGAAGGGCCTTTCAGTATGCATTGCACTTTTTACATGTGGGAGGTGAGATGCATCACACCCTTAGTACTGAGAAATCTGTATGGTCCAGTTTTGACCAGTTCTGAGCAGTTTTGCATGGAGAACTTCTGGGAGATGATGTAATCACCTGACCTTGCTCCTTTAGGGTATCAAACAACACTTTTAGGGACTTAAAAGCCCTTGGTTTATGGACATATGTGATTGGGGTTGCAGTGCCCAAATATGTCTATAACAAACCCCATCTTAGTTAACTGAGTGGCCTAGGCTATCTCAGAAAGGTCCTCCAAAATGGCAGACAAACACACTTGAAAGTTTTCATCCTGATGATGCTAGAAAGATAAGAACAAGAAGCTCAACCAAAAAAAATAGAGGTGATGTAGATAATCTTGATTCATCAGTTGATATGGATTTTTCCTATGATTATGAACTAAATTTATCTACAAATTTTGAACAAAATTCCTTCAAAGGAGCTTCCTCTCGTGATTAATGGAAATAAATGATGCAGAAAGAATATGATGATTTTATAAGGAATGGCACCTAGATGCTGGTTGATCCTCCATTGGGAACCAAACCAATAGGCTGCTAGTGGGTCTTAAAGAAAAAGTATAAATCAGATGGCTCACTTAATAGCACGAAGACAGAAATATGGAAAAATATTTTGCATAGAAGGAAGAGGTGGACTATGGGGAGGATTTTGCCTCCATGTTAAAATGGGCTACCATTTGGACACTCTTTGCCTTGGCAACTCTTAGAGGTTGGAAATTCCATCAAATGGATGTAAAAACTTATTTCTTGAATGGAGATTTGAAAGATAATATTTTTATGTCCCAACCAAAAGGATTTTTTGTGAAGGTTTGGGAACATAAAGTTTGTAAGCTTGTAAAATCCTTTAATGGCCTCAAGCAAGCAGCGCGAGCCTGGTATAAAAAGTTAACTGAACATCTTCTGAAACTCAATTTTAAACATTATGATCTTGATGACACAACTTTGTTTGTCAGGAGAGTTGGAAAAATAGTTTTATATCTTGTGGTGTTTGTAGATGATCTTCTGATGATAGGGAACAATGAGAGCTACATTGCATCCATAAATAAGGAACTGAGGAAATGTTTTGAAATGAAAAAATTTGTCTATGTTCACTACTATCTTGGTTTTGAAGCAACCCAACATATGATTTTTGTATTCCTCTCCTAGAAGAAGCACATTTGAGATCAGTTGAACATGTTTGGCATGACTAAGTGAAATCCTTTGACTACTACAATGGAACGAAATTTAAAGCTCACATCCACTGAAGGAAAATAATTTAAGGATGCAATGAAGTATAGAAAAATCTTAGGAAGTCTCAACTACCTGATTACTATCAAATGAAACATTTCATTTATTGTTGGAACCCTCTCTAGGTTTATGAAAAATACTTGTGAGGTTCATTTGTCTGTTGCAAAAGGAGTTCTAAAGTACTTGAAGGGAACTCAAGAATTTGGACTCAAGCTTACACAAGTGGGTGACTTCAGCTTGATTGGATACTCTAATTCATACTTCTATGGAGATAGAGAAAGTGGGGTATCTACTATGAGTCTTAGATCAAGAACTGTCTCCTAAAGGTCACAAAAACAATCAATTCTAGCAGATTCCACAATAGAGATAGAATATGCAGCACCAGATGAAGCAACAAAGGAAATTGTGCGTCTTAGGAAAATTATTGAAAATTTGTAGGAGAATCGAGTGCATTCAACTCCTCTTTTGATTGACAACACTTCTATAATAAACTTGGCTAAGAACCCAAAGTTCCACGATTGAAGCAATCACATAAATTTAAAATACCATATAATTTGACATCATGTTGAAGCCAAAACAATCCACCTAAGGAATGGTTCTACAAATAAGAACATTGTAGAGATCTTCACCAAAGTGCTTGGAAGAGAAAAGCTTGAAAGATTCAAAATGATGCCCAGACTCACCAACATCCCTTCATATTAAGGGGGGAATGATGACACCTAATATTTGGGATTAGGTAAATCCATCTAAATAGTGTAAATAGAAAAATAAAGGTAATTGGAAGATGAAGAGACATTGGGAGATGAAACCAAATAGTGTCACCCTCCATGTATATATGCATGCTCTATCTTAATGAAAAATAACAATTCATTTCATGAAGTTACTCCTAGCCTGACACAAGGTATTTCAGAATCCTAAAGGCCTCCCACATAATTGTGATCATGATCATTCTATTCATTTTATTCCAAGAAGTGTTCCTCCAAACATCATACCTTACAGAAATCCCTATGCCTAAAATAGTGAAATTGAATGTATGTTTGTAGAAATTCTAGAGGCTAGTATAATTCAACCTAGTCAAAGTTCTCTACTCTAGCAGTATTGGTGCACAAGAAGGATGGATAATGGCATATGTGTCCAAACTATATGGAGCTTAAAAAGCTCACTATTAAAGATAAATTATTTATTATTTTCATTGATGAATTGATGGATGAATTACATGGAGAAATTTACTTCAACAAGTTGGATCTTCGTTTAGGATATCATCAAATTATAATGAAGACTAAAGACATTTTGAAAACAAAATTCATAACTCATGAGGTTCATTATGGATTTTTGTTCATGCCTTTTGGCCTTAATAATGCACCTTCCACATTTCAAGTTTTGATGAATTCCATTTTCAAACCCACCATTAGAAATTTTATGGTAGTATTTCTTGATGATATACTAATCTACAACATGTCTTGGAAGGATCATGTTCAACATGTTGACAAGCTGCTCAAACTATTGGAGGAGAAACAATTATATGAAAAAACCTCCAAATGTTTCTTTGTAGTACAGGATGTGGAATATTTGGGTCATATTGTATCTCATGAGGGTGTTAAGGTAGACCCTAAAAAAATTAAAGGCATCAAGGAATGGAAAATACCCAATACCATAAAGCATATTCGAGGATTTCTCAGGTTGACAGGGTATTATCATAAGTTTGTTAAGAATTATGGGAGAATAGAAACACCTCTAAAATCATTATTGAAGGGAGATGCATTTTATTGGACTCCAGAAGAAACTAAGGCCTTTGAACATCTTAAAGAGGCAATGTGCCAAGCACCAGTCTTAGCTATGCAAAACTTCACAAAAACCTTTATTATGGAATGTGATGCCTCAGGAAATGGAATTTGTGTTGCTTTAATTCAAGAAGGAATACCCATTTCTTTTGAAAACCATCCAATCAAAGGAAAGTATTTACACAAACCTATTTATGAGAAGGAAATGTTGGAAATACTACATGCACTAATGTAATGGAGACCTTACCTAATGGAAAGACACTTCGGGGTAAAAATAGATCATGATAGTCTTAAATAATTCTTGGAACAAATATTATCTTAAGAAGAGCATCAAAAATGGGTCACAAATATGTTGGCTGATGAATTTGAAATCATCTACAAAAAAGAGAAGAAAAATGTTGTTGCAGAAGCACTCTCAAGAAAGGATGAGGATGTGGAAGCATTGCTTTGTTCCATTTCTATTATCCAACCTGATTGGATAACTGAAGCAAGCGATGAATGGAAAAATGACGAAGAGGTTTGGACACTCATTGAAAAGTTGTAGAAAGATCCCAGTACATTTAATACATTTAGCTAGAAAAATTATTTTTATGGTACAAAGATTGCTTACATCCTTGCAATAATTCCCAATTCAAGCAAAATATTCTTATGGAATTGCAGACCTCCCCCTTAGGATGGCACTTGGGTTTTTAAAAACTTACCATAGGGTTAAGAAGGAATTTTTTTGGGATAGCCTTAAATATGATATTCAAAAGTTTGTGGTAGAATGTTTGGTTTTCCAAAAAAATAAAGTTGAGGCAATTAATACCTCGGGTCCATTACAACCTTTAGCCATTCCAAGTTAGCACTGGGAGGAGGTCCCAATGGATTTTATTACAGGTTTACCCAAATTTGAAGGAAATAGTGTCATCATGGTGGTAGTTGATAGAATTACTTATTATGCACACTTTTTTGCATTATCTCATCCTTTAATAGATAGTAAAGTTTCTACTGCAGTTATGGAAGCAATTCAAAAGCTACATGGAAACCTAAATACTATTGTAAGTGACATAAATCCCATTTTCACTAGAAATTTTTGAACAAAATATTTTTCTTGTTTTGGTACTCAATTAGCTCATATCTCATCTTATCATCCTCAATCTAACAAGAAACCTAAGATAGTGCACAAATGTTTATAAGGATACCTTTATTTCTTTGTATCTTATAAACAAACATAATGGTTAAAGCGGTTAGCTCTAGCTGAATGGTGGTATAACACTTCCTTCTATACTACAGCAAAAGTCACCCTATTTATGGAACTTTATGGATATCATCCACTATCCATTATATCATATTTAAAATAAAATTATAAGGTTCAAGTAGTGGAATATCACATCAAGCATCAACAACAAGTTCTCCAACTCTTAAAGGATAACCTCACTCTGCGCAGAATTGAAGGAAACAACAAATGGAGCAACATCGTAGTGAAAGAAGTTTTGATGTAGGGGACCGGGTATTTTTATGTCTACAACCATACAAACACATTTTCCTCAAGCAAGGTAAGAAGGATAATAAATTATCACCAAAATACTATGGTCGTTACAAGGTGTTACAAAATATTGGTACTATGGCATACAAATTGGATTTACCTACAACGTCTCGAGTACACATTATTTTCCATGTTTCACACTTAAATAAGGTTATCGGTGAAAATAGCCCAGTTCAAACAATGTTTCCAGAACTTGATGAAGAAGGAAAAATCACATTTGAGCCTAAAGCAATCATAAAAAGAAGAATTTGACAACTACAAAATCAATTAATTTCAGAGTATCTCATTAATTGGAAGAACTTACCTTCTGAAGATTCCACATGGGAGGATGATAATTTTATACAGAAGCATCTAGAACTACTCAAGCCTTGAGGGAATTTTTTTTTTAAGGAGAGGGGCATGTTAAGTCCCTAAATACTATTGTATTTGACTTATTGTTATTGTTGCTGTAGTCCCTATTGTTGTTATTGTGCCCAGTATCCTGCATGTTTTATTGTTGTGCCCCCATAGAACCCACTATTGTTATTGTTGTGCCCTTACATCTTATTGTTATGTAGCTCTCCTTTTATTGTACCCATTGGATTTATTTGTATACCAAGGAGGATTATCATTTGTATTATCCAAGATTTTACATTTATGTAATGTAAAGGAGGTTTCCCCAATGAAGATGTTATTTATCAAGTCGTTAATCTATCTTTTCTTCTATTTTGTGAGCTTGCTGCATAACACAATCAATGAAAAATAGCAAATGAAAAGGCATAATTCACATTTTTTTATTACATTTTTGTACTTATCAAGATTTAAATATCGGTAGTAATTCAAATAGGAACATAAGTAATCAACTATCAAAGTATATGTGGTTCGAATATTTACAAGAAATAGCGAGGAATTTTATCCCTAGGAAAAAAACAATTATTTATTATATTTGGACAAATTTCCCTCTTCAACAATGTCATTCTCATGTTCACATTCGTAATAGAGTGACCATGATGCAGTACATGCTTTGTTACACTTTGAGTAATTGTAAGACTGCAAAAGCTATACATTTTTTTTTAAGAAATAAAGTTCATAACGAAGTATATTTGCAATAGAGGACACTTAAGCAAATTTTAGCTATTTTCATATAAGCGTTAACCATGTATTTGTTTATTTTTTTGTTTGTAGTCCAAAATAAATAGCTAATTTATGTTAATGAACATAATTTTTCTTTGGTTGTGTAACTGCAGGAAGAAATCACAGAAATTAAGAAAGAGATATTTAGTCAAAGTGTCAAATTCTTGTTTCTGTGAAACATTGCATAAGGAAAAGTTCAAAAAAAAAAATTCAAGAAGTTGAAAACATTTGAAACAAATAATAGTTAAGCAATAAGGACACATGCTTTTACATAGTGTAAGTTTCCTTAAACTTTGCAGTGTTCATTTTTCTATTTACTAGTGATCAAATGTTCATATTTTTTACATATATTATTATGAATGCATTTAATCTTTGAATGATTTTTTTTCTTTTGTCATTACAAATGGATTTTTCATAAAATGATTCACAGATTCCAATTCATTTACTTTTGGGCCTAGGTGTAAACAGTTTCATAAACTCATTAGATAGTGAATCTTATTTTCTCTTTCCAAAATTACTGAGATGAATTACATATCTATTTTTTGTATGAATTTTATTTTTTTTGTCTTCTCCTTTTATTTTTCCACCGCATAGCTTTGTTTCAGAGTCACATTATCATTTATTATATGTATTTAACTAATTATGGATTAATTGTTGTTATTTTTCCATAATGCAGAGGCACAAAGTTAAAGAGACAAAATAAATGAACTGGAACTTGTGAATATGCTAGTGAACCACGATATCAAAATTAGAATTATATACCTCATTGTTAAAAAACTAATTGGTTTGTGAATGTTTTTTATACAGTTTACTAATTTTGTGAACAATTCAATCATAATTTCTCATAGTTAAGTAATAGGGACACATGCTTTTACATAGTGGAAGTTTCCTTAAACATTGTAGTGTTCATTTTTTTTGTTTACTAGTGATCAAAAGTTAAGAATTTTTATATATGTTATTATGAATTCATTTAATCTTTGAATATAATGTTTTCTCTTTTCATTACAAATGGTTTTTTCATATAACAATTCATGGATTCCAATTCATTCTCTTTTGGGCCTAAGTATAAACAATTTTGTAAAGTCTTTAGATATCGAATGTTATTTTCTATATCCAAAATTATCGACATGGCTTACATATTTACTTTTTGCATGTTATTTTTTCGCTTTTCATTACAAATGCTTTTTTCATATAATAGTTCATGGATTCCAATTCATTCTCTTTTGGGCCTAAGTATAAACAATTTTATAAAGTCTTTAGATATCGAATGTTAT
Source organism: Pinus taeda (assembly GCA_000404065.3). Taxonomy (NCBI): domain Eukaryota; kingdom Viridiplantae; phylum Streptophyta; class Pinopsida; order Pinales; family Pinaceae; genus Pinus; species Pinus taeda. The sequence goes on from APFE030629720.1 coordinate 139,077, forward strand.
TTATTATCCAAAAAATTTCGAGGATGGTTTAATATTTACTTTTGAGTTAATTTTTTATTTCTGTTTTCTCCTTTTTTTTTTTTTGTTTTTTTTTTTTCCCCCCACCCAATAATTGTTTTAGAGTCACATTGTCATTTACTATAATAATTATTTAATTGGGGATTAATTGTTTTCCATTTTTTCACAATGCATAAGTGCAAAATTAAAGAGACAAAAGAACCAAAATCGTAGTTGTGAATATACTAGTGAACTGCACTATGAAAATTCAAACTATATACCTTATTACTAAAAAGTCATTTCTTTGTGAAAATTTTGATACAATTTACTAATTTTGTGAACAATTCGAACATAATTTCTCTTTCATTAATAGAAATGAAAATTCATCTTCAATAACTATTTTTGATTGTTGAAAATGTGTGTTGTCTTTGATGTTTATTTTAGTTACAACAATGTATTATAATTTGAATCTAAATACAATTTTCTTATAAGAATGTCATATTTTACTTTGTTATACCAATTATAACATGGTGCATTTTTACTTTGAATATTGTCATGTGGCTTTGACCAATATTTGTAATTTTCTCTGTTCTCTTATCTATAAGACTACAAAAGATGAACATTAACAATTGTTTTTAACAAAACACAGAAATTGATATCTAATGTCTAAAATCATTTTGTATTTTATAAGATGAGATCTTTTTTTTCAACTCCCTTGCCCTCGTCCCCTCTTGTCCCACCATTGTTTTTGCAAATAACTTGTAACTATGTTAATCTTGTCATAATTGAGTAGATCATATGTGAAATGATGTTCAACTACTAATGATTTTAATGATATGAAATTAAATTTAGCTACTCCAGGGAAACTTGTTTTATTAATATGCTAGATCATGTACTATTTTGATTAACCAAAGCTCTCTAATCAATAAATACAAGTTTTTTTTTTTTAATTTATTCAGACATGTAACGTGTACTTAGGATATTTACTTTGTAAATTGTTTTACTATTTAGTAATTATAGATTAGATAATTGCACATTTTGTGATTCTACCTGTATTATTCAACATTAACTGAACTTAGTTCTTCAAACAATTAATAAAAATTTCATTTTATAAATTTCCTTTTCACAAAGTAGAAAGGCACTTGTCATTGTAGAATTATAGTTTATCATATTTTCTTCTTTGCAAATATTTTGAGGTACTATAATATAATAATAATGAGAATAAGAGCTAGAACTACTAGTCCCCACAACTTAAAAAATCCATACGTCAATAGCCCATCCATATTGAAGCTCTGAAGTAAATTGTTTAAGAAAATGGATAAATAATACTAATTTCATTTTCTAAAGGTTATAATGTGAGCTCTATATAAAGAATCTTTCCTATAGAAAAACACGAATATCAAAATCAACTTGCAAAATATTTCTATTCCAAGTGATTTAGACATTAGCAAGTATTAAACTAACATTGTAACTATAATTAACATCGTAAATGAGACATGTTCCACTAACAATTTTAAAACTGAACATTGTAGCTATAATTAACATTGTAACTAAGCCATTTTTATCAAAATTTGTAGTTGTAGCATATGCAAAGCTATTAATGTTTATGCATGATTGTTCTTCTCCAACATGCTTACCTCAGACAACTAGTTCCAGTAAGAATGATTTTTTCACACTTCTTCACATAGCTATTTCCATGGTTGTGAACTAATGATGATAAAATAATAATAAACAATGAAACAATAAAAGTTAATACATTAAACACAAAGGAAATAATATATATATAATATATTATATTATAATATATATATATATATATATTTATATATATATATAATATATATATATTATATATATATATTATATATATATATTATATATATATTATATATATAACCATTAAACAAAATTCATATGTTTAGAATTGCATAGCAAATTCATAATCCAAAAAAGCTCTCGAGATTTCATTGTACTAATCTTCACACTTTGCATAGTAAACAAATAATAAAATAACCACTGATTTTTTATACACACAACTACTTCTGCATAATTTGTATTAGAAATCTAACCTCGAATAGTAGCTTGCAATTGACAACTCAAAAAGAAAAATTGACCATCCATATTGCATCTTCATTTGAGCATATCGTAATAGAAATGAGTGTTAAACTATTGAGTCAACAAATATTTTGGGCTACCAATAACAACTACAATAGAAAGGGGCATATTAGCACCAACACCATTAACACTTTAAGCCAAATCTCATAACATATTCTCTAACCCATCACGACTCAATTGAATGCTAAATATCAATCTTTTAAAATCAATATATACCTAAATTCACAAAATAGATATCCGAAAGGGTATTGTATAATGTCAATAGATATATCCTTATCGATATCTTTGCAGCTACCCATGATAACATCATTGTGTGTTAATTTCCTAAATGCATATTAATAGTAGTAGTTGGAATTTATTAATTTTTCTATGATAAGTGTGAATACCAAATCCATTCAATAGTTTGTATATTACTTGTTATTACTATCATGATTACAAGATACAATATGTCATAAAAACAAATATATATTTCACTAAAAAACTGCTACAATACACAACACTAAACTTGATAAATGAGATTTGAAGTGTATATAGATTTCATCTTTCCGCACTTGCTCTCTGCATCCAAAGAGAAGTTCCATAGGTGTTCAAACAAGAAATAGAGAGTGAAAATTACTTAGTGCATAAAAATATATTTTCTCTTAAGAGTATAAGACCATAAACTTAAAGTTAATTAATAATAACATGCCAATACTCCATAAGCTCTTATGTGGATTTTCTACTGTGTGGAACGACCTTGAAATGTGGGTGTGTGTTGGTGAAAAGGTTTATGTTCCTAGTTTCACATAACATCATTCCTCACATATTTATTCTAATAATAAAATTAATTATAATGATTGTTGTATTTGGCATAAGCTATGAGAAGGTGTGTTTATTCTCATGATATTACTAGATGACCTAGGTTCTATTTAAGGGAAGCATGTGCGAAGGATAGATGCACATTCATATTTATTGTTATTTAATAATAACATGTGTGGAGGACAACTGCACATGCAAAATTATTTTGTGTTGTCCACCAAATAAATTTACTGAATACATGAGTAGCTATTTGGAAATGGTTGTGCATATCCGACAACAAATAAAAAATATACATTTTTCTTTAGAAACATGCTTTGATGTCAATAAAACAAATAATAATAATAATAATAATTATTATTATTGTACATCAACACAATGAACTCGTATTTATTTTATTTCATGCATCCCTACTATTTAGTAAATGTATATCGAGAATATTAAGACAATAAGTGTTTCCAAACTAAGAAATAAAATAATTTTCGAATTTCAAGATTTATTTTACCAGCTACCACTAAGGATCACTTCGAAATTTTTATTTGCTATTTATTGAAAATGTTAAATTTATCAATAAATATATAAACCTGACCTAAATCCGATAACATCTAAGGATAAATGGTGGTGAGGACTTCTGACATCACAGTGTCTATCATGATAAATGGCTTTAGTAAACAACAATATTTTTCAGAAATCATGAGAAAATGTATACATAGCCAACTATAGTGCGTTATGGAGATTAGCCTTGTATCATGATCTTGAAAATTGTGTATCAGAGTGTTCATAAATCAAGTTTCCTTTACCCTTTTTCGTATTACGCTATCAAAATAAATCAAATTGTCAGCGATTTAGTGGTGGGGAATAGTCCAATAACTAAATCAATTCGTGAAAGAAATAGCTAAAGACATTTGCACATAATATTTACGTACGAATATTTACAATTATTATTGATAGTTTCAAAGCTAATTATGATAATTTTCATAAGCTTTTTAATTATTGCATATATGCAATTAGTCACTTATAAAACCTACATAATTATCACGTTATCTAGAAATTTCAACTCAGATTCGTGAATCCAAGAAATCATTGACATATTTTCAGTAATTTAAGCTTGAAAATGTACCAGAATACCATTCAGAATGCACTGTCAATAGACAATAGCCTTATATTGTATAAAAAAAAAATTGTATGCCATTTATTTCAATAATATTAAAACAATAGCATTTTATGGAGTAAGTGGATAAGATGGTTTTGAATTATTGATATTTATTTCCATTACTTCCCGTAAACATTGGCTTTGTTATTTTCAATTGTTATTTATTAACAGTGTCATATGTGGTAGTTTCCATGTGAAGAATAGCAACAACTCGTAATTCGGGTTGTAGCAGAAAATTGAGAAACTATGGTACATTGCAAACAAATATAAGTAGTAGATAAATGAAGCAAGCTATTTAAACTGATACAATCAACTGAGTGGTATTTGAATCTGCCAAATTAAAAGAAGAGAAACATAGATATTTGCACTAGTATATATATTCTTGGTCTCACATCTCCATGGATTCAACATTATTCAATAGTTCATTCCTCAATTTGCTCAAGGATTTGTATTACTCATTTTGTGTTTCATAAGACACTAGTTATAGAAAAAAGTTTAACACCATGCAAAGTTCATTGCATTGTATATCAAATTACTATTTCTTCTATTTTCCTCTCATATTTAACCTCTTCTTGTTCTAATAACCTAATGCATGTTGAACAAAGAAACAAATGTAATTTTTTGCATTGCCGATAATGTGTAAGCCAAAATACACTGCATAGTTCAAAAATATATTATACAAAACTAGTTATTGAATTTTCATAAAATTATTATCGATGATCGACAATGGATACCCAAAACAGTAGCTAAAAGAAGACATAAAAAAAAAAACCCCTAAGTCGTGCAAACAGTTTTGAACTCTACACCTAATTTTTGGTGCATATCATTCATGGATTCTCTAGGAAGAGGAAGAATCCTAGTTCCAGAAGACTGGTTATTACTGAATCAACAAATCCTCAAGATGAGCAAGATAATTTATGTGAATTCTTTCCATACCAAACACATACAGTTCAAACATCAAAGTGCAAATCTACTATGAATAGAGGAAGCATTGAGCAGAATATAGATGTGAAAACTGATAGCAGTGAACCACCTAACTGTGTTGATACTTGCTTAGCAAAGAATAAGAAAATAATATAGCACATTTCAGAAAAGGACATTATTTACGATGAATGACATGTGACATTGTAAAATGCAAAATATGATAGAACCAACAAAAAATTGACAGTTGGAAAGGATGAGGTTGAAAATAAAAAATATTATTGATAAAAAATAGGTGGATAATTATATGTATATCATTGACATGATGGGGCTCATGGTATTGCAAAAACATACCAATGATGCAATTACTCAAAATTTTATCAACATGATTGTAGAAAACCACCTGTTGAAAAAAAAAGAAGGATAACTACTACAGATTACAAATCTAGTTCCTTTGTTGATGTCTCAACTATCAAGTTCTGCTATTGCAGTACCACAACCTTTTAACAAGGCTTCAAATATTCTTAATGTAGTGAAGGCATATATCCTCAACAACATATGCCAAACATTAGAAATTATTGATGATGCATGGCAAGAAATTTCTGATTTAACACGCTTGCAAGCGAAATTAATTTGTTAACAATAATATTACAGAAGACAAGAAAAATGTCTCCAATGAATTAGATACTTTTAAGCAGATGCTATAAATACTCTATATTTTCAAAAAGAAAAATCCACAACTACCAGATGATGAATGAGTGAAGTAATTGGAAGTTGGATGGGTAGGAAGGCTCACTACACTTGAGAATATAAATTATGCCTATAGTGACCAATGAAAAATGAGAGGTAATGTGTATCTCATGGAATTGGATATTATAAAAGGCTTATCTAGTCCACGTATGCCACACTATTCTGAATTAATTTCAAACAATAGGTAAAAAATGAATTAGAGGAACAAAAATAGAAAATGGCAGCAAATGTTGATAGCATCATTGATTTTACTAAACATATTGACACATGCATAATTAAATTTTCATAGGTCAATAAGCATAATGGTAGGTGGGTTGTCAAGGTGCAAGAAGAATCTAGGGAAATTGAAAAAGATATTTTCACTAAAAACGTGAAAATGGAAGTTATAGTTGCCCCCAATAGAGACTACATTGAAAAAACTGTGAACATGTTTCTGGATTGAGTTATCAGCTCGTAGTACATGTTATAGATTGTTGTTTTACGGCTACAAATGTTGTTCAAGCATGCGAAACACAAATTCCCTCTACAACTCGATCTTCTTTAGAATTTTCTTTTCACAATTATGATTCTATTCACTAATTTTTCATTGTAAGTCTATGCTTTGAATATGATGTTGTATGAATATGAGATATCATTATGACCATTAACATTTTATTCTAAACAAAATTCTTATCAAACATTATTTTATATCAATGTTAGGATGGTATTTTCTATAACTTCGTAAAAAAATGCTTTTAGGTTTTCTATTACATATAGTGTTGTGTTTTTGCTTTAAACAAAATTGAACATTTGGAGCTGGTTTGGCATCTTAGACATATATCTTTTAATAATAGAATATTGATACAACATTTTTATACCTCCATAAATTTTATTTCATAGTAATTAACTATGTTTCTGACACACCCTTTCTTAATTAATTATGTTTGTGACACTCCCTTTTTCCCCATAGCAAAATAACTCTTGATATTATAGTTATGATACTGTTTAATTTTGGTTTCTAATCTTGGGTTATGTAATTTCGTGTACAGAGTTCTCATTTTGCCTAGGATACAACTAAAAGTTTTGTTGTGTAGACTAAGTTTCTTATGCACAATGAAAACTCTACACAAACCCATATCATATCAAAAAAAACCTTTAATAGTGGTAGCAATAGTGTTGGAAATGGATGCATCTTAGACATATATCTCTTAATAATAGAATTTTGGCACACTGTGTTCATACGTGAATAGATTTCATTCGGTAGAATAATTACTTAATTATGTTTTTGGCACATCCTTTTATACCTATAGTGAAATAGCTCTATGTGTTATATAGTTACTTGTACACAAATTGACCTACAACAACTATTTCGCATTCATAATTATTTTGTTGTATTAATTTTATGATAACCTTTTTTTATTTGTATTTGAACACATGCTTTGAAACTTTGTTTTATGTTCTAATACTGAACAATGAAATCTTGAAATCTTCTTCCACCCAATGAGCGTTTTCCGCACTTAGCTAAATAATTTTTTTGGTCAATGAAATGTGCTTCTCATTCTTACTCATCACAAATAGGAATTTATGAAAAAGAGTAGAAAGAATTCACATAACCTAAACGCAGCAAAATTCTGGCCAGAAAATTATAGAAATTATGACATGTTCTTTTAGAAAATTGAGTATAGTTTTGTTTTGAAAATCGGATTGCAGTTATCAAACTGCAAGAAATTTTACTACCAGAGTAATTGATGATAATGTTGAATTTTCTGAATTTTTCTATTTCCAGTGTATGTTATGTTAGGTCCCTATAATACTAGTGATTCCCCCATTACTATTGTCATTGTATCCCTTATTTTTATTTTTGTGCCCCTATTGTCCCCATATTGTTATTGTTGTGCCCCATAGAATCCCACTATTGTTATTTTTGTGCCTTTATATTATTATCGTTAGGTCGTCTTGGGTTATATTGTGATCCCTTAGAATCCTATATATAGAAATGAGGTTTTTCCATTCGTATCATACAAGAATTGTTCATTTGTGTAATGTAAAGGAGGTTTACCCCTAGAAGAGGCTAATTTCTTAGTCATTGATCTATCTTTTCTATATTTTTATGAGCTGGTTTCATAACATTTGGTATTAAAGCTTGGATTCTAGGGTTTTGTTGCTCAAAATAGGTCATCGTGGCATTTTCGCCATAACTTGTTTTCGGCGATGTTTTGAGCCGAAATCTCTTTGAACCACAGGTCTGAATTTCAGATATGTTTTCCCTATATTTTTAGATATATGACCCAAGAAAGTTAGGGTTTTTGTAGGATCCCGAATGATATCTCAAACAGGTGACCTGGAGAAAATCGTCATAACTTGTTTTCTGAGAATCAAATTGAAATTGTGTAAGAATTTGTAGAAAGAGGATGGACTTTAGCTTTCCTTGTATCATCTTTAGGTCCTAAGGTCAAAACAGGGACATGTGGCACTTCATACAATCTCGCTCTACTGAACTAGTCTATAATCAGGCCATCGTGGGAGATTTGTCAGAACTCTTCATTGGATAATCAAATCTTGATCATACTTGTGGGATTGGAAAGAGGACTCAGAGGGTTATTGTAGGAAGAAATCTAAGAACTTGGAGATTCGAAACTACAAAGGTATAGTAGATTCAATATCGAGCTCCTACAAAGTGAAAAATGTGTGTATTTTTTTTAATTTTTTGCATAAGTTTGGTTTGAAAAATTAGTTTGAAGGAATGCAAAGGGCATAGTGAAGCATTATTATCATTAATTGATGCCCTGAAGAAAGAAAATGGAAATAGCTAGTAAGAAACCTGAAATATCTAACATGACTCATGAATAAGTGGAAGAAATGCAACACGGTATATCAAAATTACGAGACCAAGTGCAACAAAATTCACTCTCACAAAAAGTAACAAAAGCTAATATGGATGGTTTAAACAAAGACGTAGAAGCTAAGATGTATGGCGTCGAATCTAATATGGGTGGTTTAAAGAAAGGCATCAAAGTTAAGATGAATGACGTGGAATCTAAGATGGATGGTGTGGAAGCTAAGATGGATGATTTAAAGAAAGGCATGGAAGCTAAGATCGAAAATTTGAAGACAAATTTGACAAAGTTTCTACAAGAAATGCTTACTAGTGGCAAAAGGGTAGGAAATGAAACTCATGATGAGAATAAAATAAATGTTAATCATGATTTCATAGACTCTAATGTTGGATCGAAGACCCACCATGTTCCAAAGATCGATATGAAGAAGTTTGATGGTAACGATCCCATAACATGGACACTACAGATGGAGCAATTTTTCAATCTCCATAATGTGAAAAGCACACAAAAGGTACGCATTAAAACTTTATATTTGGAACCAAATCAGTTTGTATGGTATCATTGGCTTTGCTGTCATAAACAAATTGTCACTTCGACTTTTTTTATAGATGAAATGATAGCAAATTATGAGGATACAAAAAGAAACACTTTTTTTAGCCAATTGATAAATCTCAAACAAAATGGTTCAATAATGGAGCAAATTGAGGAATTCCAAAAATTTAATATAAGGGTAAAATATATTCTAGAGGAGCATACGATTGATGTGTTCATAGGGACTTTAAAGGATAACATATAACATGAGATTCACCTTTGGGAACTTGATTCATTGGAGAAGGCATTCAGGTTGGAAAGAAAAATGGGAAGAAAAATTATGGCAATAAGGAATCCTACCACTCACAATCATAAATATGGAAGTGTTGTTACCTCTAGCCATCCATAACCTACAAGGTTGACACAACAAAAATTGAAAGAAAAAGGAACAGAAGGGCTTTGTTACAGTTGTGATTGCAAATACACTAAAGGTCATAAGTGTGCTAAGAAGAAAATATTTTACATAGATTTTGAAGAGGAGGAAGAAAAGGAAAAAGAAACATCAAAAGAAGAGGATATACACCAAGAACAAACCCTAGAGAAAGAATAAAAGAATCTGACCATATCTTGTAATGCATTGGATGGAATTACCACTCCTCAAACTATCAAGATGGAAGGGCATATGAAGAAGAAAAAGGTAATAGTCTTGATTGATTCAGGCCATACCCATATTTTTATTCATTATAAGATAGCCAAGGAATTGAATTGCCTCCTATATCCAGCACTAGAGTGTCAAGTGATGGTTGCAAGTGGAGGAACCATAAATTTCTTAGGAAAATGCCATAATATCAACCTATCCATGGGATAATATGTATTGAACAACCCAATGCTTTCCATTCCAATGGGTGGTGCTGATGTTGTACTAGGAGTCAAATGGATACAATCTTTGGGTACAATAGCTTTTAATTTTCAAGAAATTTTCATGAAATTTTCTTCAGAAGGAAAGAAAGTTGAATTAAGGACTATCGCAGGGAAATCGAGAAAGATAATCAGCTCTAACAAAATGACAAAGCTTCTAAAGAAAGAACAACGAGGAATAATTGCACAATTATGTTCAGTAGAGGCTCCCACATCGAAATCATCTATTTCTCCAGATCTAAAAAAAGCCTTGGACAATCATTCCAAGGTATTTGAGACTCCAAAGGCCTCCCACCTATTTTGTGATCATGATCATTTCTATTCATTTGATTCCAGGAAGTGTTCCTCCAAACATCGGCCTTACAAATATCCCTAGGCCCAAAAGAGTGAAATTAAATGTATGGTTGCAGAAATGCTAAAGGCTAGTATAATTCAACCTAGTCAAAGTTCTTTCTCTGCTTCACTAGTATTGGTTCACAAGAAGGATGGAGCATGGTGCATGTGTCAAGATTATAGGAGCTCAACAAGCTCACTGTTAAATATAAATTTCCATTCCTATCATTGATGAATTATTGGATGAATGGCATGAATCTATTTACTTCACCAAGTTGGATCTTTGTTTACGATATTATCAAATCAAAATGAAGACCGAAGACATTCTAAAAACAAAATTTAGAACTCATGAGGGTCATTATGAATTTTTGGTCATGTGTTTTAGCCTTACCAATGCACCTTCTACATTTCAAGGTTTGATGAATTCCATTTTCAAACCCTTCCTTAGAAAAATTGTGTTAGTATTTTTTGATGATATACTAATATACAACAAGTCTTGGAAGGATCATGTTCAACAAGTTGACAGGGTGCTCAAACTATTGGAGGAGAAACAATTATATGCAAAAATCTCCAAATGTTTATTTGGAGTACAAGAAGTGGAATATTTGGGTCATATTGTATCTCATGAAGGTGTTAAGGTAGACCTTAGAAAAATTAAAACCATTAAGGAATGTAAAATACCAACTTCCATAAAGCGTCTATGAGGATTTCTCAGGTTGACGGGGTATTATCGAATGTTTGGTAAGAATTATGGGAGAATCGCAGCACCTCTAACAACATTATTGAAGAAAGATGCATTTTCATGGACTCTAGAAGCAACAAAGGCCTTTGAACACCTTAAAGAGGCAATGTACCAAGCAGTAGTCTTAGCTACACCGGACTTCACAAAATAAAGTTGAAACTATTAAGACCCCAGGTCTATTACAACTTTATCCATTCCAAGCTAACATTGGAAGGAGGTTTCAATGGATTTTATTATAGGTTTACCCAATTCTGAAGGAAAGAGTGTTATCATGGTGGTAGTTGATACAGAAACCAGGTATGCACACTTTTGTACATTATCACATCCATTTAAAGTGAGTATAGTTTCTACTGCATTTATGGAAACAATTCAAAACCTACATGGAAACCCAAGGTTATTGTAAGCGATAGAGATCCCATTTTCACTGGAAAGCTTTGGACATAATTATTTTCTTGTCTTTGTACTTAGTTAGCTGATAGCTCATCTTATCATCCTCAATCTGATGGGCAAACTGAGATAGTAAACAAATGTTTGGAAAGATATATTCATTTCTTTGTATATGATAAATAGACATAATGGGTCAAATGGTTGCCTCTGGCTGAATGGTAGTATAACACTTCCTTCAAGACTGCAACAAAAATGACCCCATTTATGGCACTTTATGGATATCATCCACCATTCATAACATCATATTTAAGAGAAAATTCTAAGGTTCAATCAGTGGAATATCACATCGCGTATCAACAACAAATTGTCCAACTATTATAGGATAACCTCACCTTAGTGCAGAATAGAATGAAATAGTAGGCAGATCAACATCAAAATGAAAGAAGTTTTGATGTAGGTGATTGAGTATTCCTATGGCTACAACCATATAAACAAATGTCCTTCAAGCAAGCTGAGAAGGATAATAAATTACCACCAAAGTATTATGGTCTCTACAAGGTGTTGTAAAAGATAGGTACTAAGGCATACAAATTGGATCTTCCTGCAGCTTCCCAAGTGCACCCATTTTTTCATGTTTCATGCTTAAAGAAGGGTATAGGTGACAAGCTCCCAGTTCAAACAATATTCCCAAAACCTGATGAGGAAGGAAAAATCATATTGGAACCTAAAGCAGTCAAAGAAAAGAGAACTCGACAATTACGAAATCGATCAGTTTCAGAGTATCTCATCAAGTGGAAGAACTTACCCGTTAAAGATTACACATGGGACAATGAGAATTTTATACAGAAGCATCCAAAACTACTCAAGCACCATGGCAACAATTTTTTGAAGGAGAGGGGAACGTTAGGTCCTTATAATACCTTATTGTTATCATTGTGCCACTATTGTCCCTATATTGTTATTATTGTACCCCATAGAAGCCCACTATTGTTTTTTTTTGTCCCTTCATATTATTATTGTTAGGTCGGCTTGGGTTATATTATGATCCCTTAGACTCCTATATATAAATGAGGTTTTTTCATTTGTATCATCTAAGAATTGTTCACTTGTGTAATATAAAGGAGGTTTCCCCCTAGAAGAGGCTGATTTCTAAGTAATTGATCTATCGTTTCTATCTTTTTGTGAGTTGGTTTCATAACATTTGGTATCAGAGCTTGGATTCTAGGGTTTCAGTGCTCCAAACAGGTCATCATGGCATTTTCACCATCACTTTTTTCTGCGATGTTTCAGAAGCTAAAAAACAAAATTTTTTGACCTGAAATCTCTTTGAACCATGGGTCCAAATTTTAGATATGTTTTCACTATATTTTTGGAGATATGACCTGAGGAAGTTAGGGTTTGTGTAGGATCCTGAATTATATCTCAAACAGATGACCTAGAGAAAATCGTCATAGCTTGTTTTCTGAGCATCAAATTGAAATTTTGTAAGAAGTTATAGAAATAGGATGACTTGTAGTTTTCTTTGTATCAACTTCAGGTCCTAAGGTCAAAACAAGGACACATGGTACTTCTTACAAGCTCTCTCTACTGAAATGGTCTATAATCAGGTCATCTTGGGAGATTTGTCATAACTCTTCATTTGATAATCTAATCTTGATCATACTTGGGGGATTAGAAAGAGGACTCAGAGGGATACTGTAGGAAGAAATTTTAGAACTTGGAGATTCGAAACTATAGAGATATATCAGATTCAATATCGAGCTCCTACAAAGTGAAAAAAGGTGTGTAGTTTTTTTTCTAATTTTTGCATAAGTTTAGCTTGAAAAATTAGTTTGAAGGAATTCAAAGGGCATAGAGAAGAATTATTATCATTAATTGATTCCCTGAAGAAAGAAAATGGAAACACCTAGTAAGCAACCTGAAAGCTTTAGCATGACTCATGAAAAAGAGGAAGAAATGCAACATGATAGATCAAAATTACAAGACCAAGTGCAACAAAATTCACTCTCACAAAAAGTAACAGAAGCTAATATTGATGGTTTAAAGAAAGATGTAGAAGCTAATATTTATGGTATGGAAGCTAAGATGGATGGTTTAAATATAGGCGTAGAAGCTAAGATGAATGATGTGGAATCTAAGATGGATGGCGTGGAAGCTAAGATGGAAGATTTGAAGACAGATTTGACAAAGTTTCAACAAGAAATGCTTACTAGTGGCGAAAGGGTAGTAAAGGAAACTCATGATGAGAACAAAATAAATGTTAATCAAGACTTCATTGACTCTAACATTGGATCGAAGATCCACCATGTTCCAAAGATCAATATGAGGAAGTTTGATGGTAAGGATCCTATAACATGGATACTATAGATGGAGCCATTTTTCGATCTCCATAATGTGCAAAACACACAAACGATATGCATTGCAACTTTATATTTTGAACCAAATTAGTTTGTATGGTATCAATGGATTTTCTCTCATAAACAAAATGTCACTTGGGATATTTTCATGGATGAAATGATAGCACATTACGAGGATACAAAAAGCAACACTTTTTTTAGCTAATTGATAAATTTCAAACAAAAGGGTTCAATGATGGAGCACATTGAGAACTTCCAAAAATTGAATATAAGGATAAAAGATATTCTAGAGGAGCATAGGATTGATGTTTTTATAGGGACTTTAAAGGATAACATCCAACATGAGGTTCGCCTTTGGGAACTTGATTCAATGGAGAAGGCATTCAGGTTGGCAAGAAAAATGGAAAGCAAAATTATGGCAACAAGGAAGCCTACCACTCAAAATCATAAATATGGAAGTTATGTTGCCCCTAGTGATCCACAAGCTACAAGGTTGACCCTAGAAAAATTGAAAGAGAAAAGAGAGAAAGGGCTTTGTTACAGTTGTGATAGCAAATACACTAAAGGTCATAAGTGTGCTAAGAAGAAAATATTTTACATAGATTGTGAAGAGGAGGAAGAAAAGGAATAAGAAAGGTCAAAAGAAGAGGATATACACTAGGAACAAACCCTAGATAAAGAAGAAATGAATCCGACCATATCTTGTAATGCATCTAGAATTACCAATCCTCAAACTATCAAGATAGAAGGGTATATCAAGAAGAAAAAGGTAATAGTGTTGATTGATTTAGGCAATACCCATAATTTTATTCATTGTAAGATAGCCAAGGATTTAATTGCTTCCTATATCCAACACCAAAGTGTCAAGTGATGGTTGCAAGTGGAGGAACCATAAATTCCTCAGGAAAGTGCCATAATATCAAACTATCCATGGGAGAATATGTATTGAATAGCCCAATGCTTTCCATTCCAATGGGTGGTGCTGATGTTGTACTAGGAGTCCAATGGATACAATCCTTGGGTACAATAGCTTCAAATTTTCATGAAATTTTATTCAAAAGGAAATGAAGTTGAATTAATGTGTATCATAGGGAAACCGGGAAAGATAATTAGCTCTAAAAGAATGACAAAGCTTCTAAAGAAAGAAAAACGAGGCATAATTTCACAATTATGTTCACTAGAGGCTCCCACATCGAGATCAGCTATTTTTCGAGATATCCAAAAAGTATTGGATAGTCATTCCAAGGTATTTGAGACTCCCAAAGGCCTCCCACATATTCGTGATCATGATCATTATATTTATTTGATTCCAGTAAGTGTTCCTCTAAACATCAAGCCTTATAGATATCCCTATGCCCAAAAGAGTGAAATTGAACGTACGGTTGCAAAAATTCTAAAGGCTGGTATAATTCAACTTACTCAAAGTTCTTTCTCTTCTATAGTAGTATTGGTTCACAAGAAGGATGGATCATGGCATATGTGTCCATATTATAGGGAGCTCAACAAGATCACTATTAAAGATAAATTTCACATCCTTTTCATTCATGAATTATTGGATGAATTGCATGAATCAATTTACTTCACCAAGTTGTATCTTCATTCAAGATATCATCAAATCAGAATGAATACTAAAGACATTCCGAAAATAGCATTTATAACTCATGAGGGTCATTAAGAATTTTTGGTCATGCCTTTTGGCCTTACCAATGCACCTTCTACATTTCAAGGTTTGATGAATTCCGTTTTCAAACCCTTAGAAAAATTGTGTTAGTATTTTTTAATGATATATTAATCTACAACCAGTCTTGGAAGGATCATGTTCAACATGTTGATAGGGTGCTCAAACTATTGGAGGAGAAACAATTATATGCAAAAAGTTCCCATTGTTTCTTTGGAGTATAAGAAGTGGAATATTTGGGTCATATTGTATCTCATGAAGGTCTTAAAGTAGACCCTAGCAAAATTAAAACCATTAAGGAATGTAAAATCCCCACATCCATAAAGCATCTGAGAGGATTTCTCGGGTTGACAGGGTATTATCACATGTTTGTTAAGAGTTATGGGAGAATAGCGACACCTCTAACAACATTATTGAAGAAAGATGCATTTTCATGGACTCTAGAAGCAACGAAGGCCTTTGAACATATTAAAGAGGCAATGTGTCAAGCATCAACCTTAGCTACACCAGAATTAACAAAATAAAGTTGAAACAATTAAGACCCCAGGTCTATTACAACCTTTATCCATTCCAAGCTAACATTAGGAGGAGGTTTCAATGGATTTTGTTATAGGTTTACCCAAGTCCGAAGGAAAGAGTGTTATCATGGTGGTAGTTGATAGACATACCAAGTATGCACACTTTTGTGCATTATCTCATCCATTTAAAGCGAGTATAGTTTTTATTGCATTTATGGAAACAATTGAAAAGCTACATGGAAACCCAAAGATTATTGTAAGTGACAGAGATCCCATTTTCATTGGAAAGTTTTTGACATAATTATTTTCTTGTCTTGGTACTCAGTTAGCTCATAGCTCATCTTATCATGCCAACCCTAATGGGAAAACTAAGATAGTAAACAAAATTTTCGAAGGATATCATCCACCACCCATCACATCATATTTAAGAGAAATTTCTAAGGTTCAAGCAGTGTAAGATCACATCGAGCATCAACAACAAGTTCTCCAACTCTTAAAGGATAACCTCACCTTGCTTCAGAATAGAATGAAACAACAAGCAGATCAACATCACAATGCAAGAAGTTTTGATGTAGGTGATTGGGTATTCTTATGGCTACAACCATATAAACAAATGTCCCTCAAGCAAGCTAAGAAGGATAATAAATTATTACCAAAGTATTATGTTCCATACAAGGTGTTGAAAAATATAGGTACTATGGCATACAAATTGGAGCTTCCCGCAGCTTCCTGAGTGCACCTAATTTTACATGTTTCATGCTTAAAGAAGGTTATAGGTGACAAGCTCCCAGTTCAAAAAATATTGCCAGAACTTGATGAGGAAGGAAAAATCTGTTTGAAATAATACTGAGAGGGGGGGGGGGGGGGGCTGAATCAGTATTATCAAATTCTTTTCAATATTCCTTCTATATTTATAATTTAATTTATTCTTCAGATTTTGACCATTAATTTGAATGTCAATACCATACAATAATGAACAGGAACAAGGAAAAACAGACATTCACACCAAATAACACCAGATATAAGGTGGAAACCCAATGTGGGTGAAAACCACCTGTTGCAATGTGTCTCTATCTTCTTTCAATTAGAAACTTCTTTTACAATGATTCTGTACTTGTGCAGTCCTTTACCAGTACGCAGGCTGCAACTTGCAGAGAGCTACAACCCTCTCTCATCTTCCTGTCTCTCCTGGAAGGGAGCTACAACCCCCTTAGGTCTTGTACTAGCTAAGTTACTAGTACATAGGTGCTGACCTACTTCCTTTCTTCCAAGGACCACGTTTCATTAATTTTCAAACTGGATCCATGAACATCAAATAATCATCAAGTACATGTGAATCAACCAATCTCCTTTTACTATCAACTAATGAATCAGCCAATGCAATAACCAAAAAAGAAATACCAGTAATCTAAACCCAGAACTCTGCAACAATAACAAAAGGCAGCGAAAAATATTTCAAGAAAAGTCCGCAATTTCACCAATAGAAACCTGCGAATATCCGCAGTTCTTCTGTGTCTAGACTGCGCAGCTCCGCACTTGCATTGTCTACCCGAAAACGCACCTCTGCACCTGATCAGTCTACTTTGCTGCGTACCTCTGCACCTGTGCCTTCTGCTGCTCTGCGTACCTTCGCACCTGATCCATCTACTAAGCTGCGTACCTCCGCAACTGCACCTTCTGCTGCACTGCGTACCTCCGCACCTGCGCTGTGGATCGCCTGTGGACCTGCATAAAGAGCCAAATTATCAGTCCTCCAATGTGCCACAGGCTGTCAGATCCACAGATATGATCATGCGCCAAAGAGATCACGACCTATCAATAGATCCGCCTTATAATTTACAGTTTTCACCTTGATTTAGATCTAGCTTTTCAAACCGATCACCCAAAATTTCAGATCTTAAGATATTCAACTTTCACAAGTATCTAGCCAAATGATCTCCTTTCCTTTTTATAGGCAAGCCCTTACTCAAACTATGGATCAAAACCATAGAAAACCAATACAAGGGACCCAAAATCGGGGTTCAATAATTTAGATGTTATACCACGAACCAAAACCATAGGATCATGTACTTCGGACTAAATACCATGGATCAATCATAAAAATTCCCACGTGCGTGCGCTTCTCTGCATTGAAGTGAGTGAATTTGACGTCTGTACCTTTTGTTCGGAGGACTTGCGGGTATGTTCACACTTCTTGTTTGGGGCACCTGCGGGTCCGCAGCTTTTGTTAAGCGTACCTGCGGGTATCTCATTTTCTATCATTTTGAGAGCCTGAATAGTGATTTTCCACTTGAGTGAGTTGCCATCAAGGACAACACCTATGCCATAGCACCAAACTTGAGTCATAATGACAACAATCTCCCCCTTTGGACTTGATGGAAACCCCAAGATCCTCAAGGTCATTCTCCCCCTTTGTCATCAAGGGAAAAGGGTTATGCTCCTCCTGAGAACATGCTAAAATCTCTTCTCTGCTGTGTTGATCATGCTCCCCCTGACTGTAGGCCAGATCTGCAAAAGAAATTTTCTTCAAGAAGAACCATAATCCACCATAAATGACCTTCCTATCACCAAAAGCCTCTATACATACATTCAACACCCAACCAAGTGGGGTTACATCATTATATCATTCATCCCAGACATAGAAATATAAGACACAGAGACAAAAAATTAGCAGCAATATTTAGATCAGCATCCATGTTCTCCTTCTGTACTTTCTCCTTCAAGATCTTCTACAATAATTCCAACAATGCATTATTAAAAGAATATATGCTCCCCCTAAACCTATGCCAGTTGGTCTTTGACCAATCCATAAACCATTGAATGTACGCGTATACCCCATATGAAACTCGCGTACAATCAACAATCTCTGAAACAGATAAGATTCAATAACAAGTTGAAGCATCAAATACCCCTAGCTTTTGCCTGAGGTATTCAAAGATCTCCCTGGGCAGTGGTTTGGTGAGTATATCAGCAACTTGTTCCTTAGGCGAAACATACTCCAACTTGACGTTTTGTTCAAGTACTTGTTCCCAAAGAAAATGATATTTGATAGGTATATGCTTGGTCTTTGAATGCATGACTGGGTTCTTTGAAATGCTGATAGCACTTGTATTATCACATAAGATGGAGATAGGTGGAGTACAAGTGATTTGAAAGTCCTGCAAAGTTTGCATCATCCAAAGAAATGGTGTGCAACAAGATGCAGCAGCCACATACTCTGCTTCAGCTGTAGATAAAGCAATTGAACTATGTTTCTTACTGAACCAAGACACCAATATGGAACCCATGAAGAATGCACCTCCACTAGTTCTTTTTCTATCATCCACGCTTCCGACCCAATCTACATCTGTATAAGCATGAAGTGTGAGATTTGTATCTCTAGGATACCATAAGCCATAGTTTTCAGTTCCTTGAAGGTACTTGAAGATTCTCTTAACTGCCTGAAGATGAGTTTCCTTTGGATTTGCCTGAAATCTTCCAACTATTCCCACTGCATGCATGATGTCTGGTCGGGTACCTATTAAATAAAGCAGACTTCCAATCATGGGTCTATAGGTTGGTTGATGCACTGCTGCTGATTCATCATTTGCACTGAGGCTGCATCCTGTAACCATACGGGTACATACTGGTTTCGAATCTTACATGCCATATTTCTTAAGATCTACTTGAGGTACTTGGTTTGAGATAAAAAGATACCGCCTTCATTTTGTTTGATTTGTAGACCAGGAAAATATGTCAGCTCTCCTAGCAAAGACATTTTGAATTCTTTCTTCATTACCAAGGGAAAGTTTTGACTCATAGCATCTTCATTACTGCCAAAGATAATATCATCTACATACATAACAAGTATTAGCAACTTGCCATTTTCAATTTTTATATAAATATTGCTATCTGCTGATCCTTTTGAAAAACCTTGTTGATGAAGGTATTTTTCCAACCGATAATACCAAGCCCTTGGAGCCTGTTTGAGACCATAGAGAGCCTTTTTTAATCTGCATACAAGATTTGGATCATTCCCAAGGATGAAACCATCTGGTTGCTCAATGTACACTTCTTCTTCTAAGTCTCCATTCAGAAAGGCTAATTTCACATCCATTTGAAATACTTTGAACTTCTGAAAGCTAGAGAGACCAAGGAACATTTTGATGGCCTCAAGTCTAGCAACGGGAGCAAAAGTTTCTTCAAAGTCTATTCCTTCTTGTTGAGCATACCCTTTACAAACAAGTCTGGCCTTGTTTCTAATCACTTCCCCATTTTTATTCAACTTGTTTTTGAAGATCCATTTTGTCCCTATGACATTCTTATCTTTTGGTCTAGTAACCAACTCCCAAGTGTTATTATTTTCGATCTACTCAAGTTCTTCATCCATTGCCTTGACCCAGCATTCATCTTTGCATGCCTCTCTTACATTTTATGGTTCAGTGGATGGAAGTAATGCCAAATAGCTTGAAGCTTCTGCAATTGTTCTTCTTGTTTATATTCTAGCCTCTTTTTGCTCCAAAATTTGAGATTCTGGATGATTCTTCTGAACGTACCTGGATGGAGTCTTTTCTTCTATCCTT
>APFE030629729.1:0-10459 GCA_000404065.3 Pinus taeda
TTAAGCAAGGATGATGAACACTGGTTATGGCACTGGAGGTTGGGGCATCTAAGCTTTTCACAAATAAGGAAAGCATGCAAATACCAGGCTGTTCGTGGTCTTCTAGATATAAAAATTCCAGACAACACCATATGCAAATCATGTCAGTTTGGAAAGCAAACCAGAAATAACTTTCCGGAAAAAGAAGGATCAGCTAGCATGCCTCTTGAGCTAGTCCATACAGATGTTTGTGGTCCTTTTAGGAAAAGGAAACCTCGAGGAGAAGAATACTTGATACTATTCATTGATGATTTCTCCAGGTTTGTTTGGTTAGGTCTTATGAAGCACAAAGATGAAGCATTCGAAAAATTCAAATCTTTCAAAGCCTTGGTTGAAAATGAATCAGGTTACAAAATTAAGAGCCTCGGGTCCGACAGAGGTGGAGAGTTTACCTCAAATGAATTTTTTGATTTTTGTGAAGAACATGGGATAAGAAGGGAATTCTCTACAGGAAATTCTCTACAGCTAGAACCCCTCAGCAAAACGGAGTAGTGGAAAGAATGAACAGAACAGTCCAACAAATGGCTCGTGCTATGCTTGATGAGTCTAGAACTCCCGCAACTTTCTGGGGTGAAGCTGCATATGTTATGGTTGTTATTCTCAACAAAACAAATGTCCGGGTGAATAGCACTCAAACTCCTCATGAGCTATGGTATGGTGAGACTCCTTCGGTAAAGCACTTCAAAATCTTTGGGAGCAAGTGCTATATTAAGAATACTAATGAGCAACTTGGCAAACTTGAACCTAGAGCAGATGAAGGCATTCTTCTTGGTTATTCTCCACAAAACAAAGCATACAAGTGCTACAATAAAAGACTTGGAAGAATTGTTGACAACATTAATGTAGTGGTTGATGAGAAGGGATACATTCCTAGGCAAGTAAATCATGAAGATATCAAAGAAAATGAAGACTACCCTCAAATACAGAATGATGAAGAAGAAGAAGAACCTCAAGAAGAACTAGAGGAGCAAATAAGGATAGAAGAGAAGACTCCAAATAGATATGTTGAGAAGAATCATCCATAATCTTAGATTTTGGGGCAGAAAGAAGCAGGTGTACAAACAAGAAGAACAGTTGCAGAAGCTCCAAGCTATTTGGCACTACTCTCTTTCACTGAACCACAAAATGTGAAAGAGGCATGCAAGGATGAATGTTGGGTGAAAGCAATGGATGAAGAACTTGAGAAGATCGAAAAGAACAACACTTGGGAGCTGGTTCCTAGACCAAAGGATAAGAATGTTATAGGGAAAAACTGGGTCTTCAAAAATAAATTGAATGAAAAGGGAGAAGTAATTAGAAACAAGGCCAGAATTGTTTGTAAAGGATATGCGTAGCAAGAAGGAATAGAGTTTGAAGAAACATTTGCTCCGGTTGTAAGACTTGAGGCCATCCAAATGTTCCTTGCTCTCTCAAGCTTTCAAAAGTTCAAAATATTTCAAATGGACGTGAAATCAACCTTTCTGAATGGAGACTTAGAAGAAGAAGTATACATTGAGCAGCCAGATGGTTTCATTCTTGGAAATGATCCAAATCTTGTATGTAGACTGAAAAAGGCGCTTTATGGTCTCAAAGAAGCTCCAAGGGCTTGGTACTATCGCTTGGAAAAATATCTTCATCAACAAGGTTTTTCAAAAGGATCAGCGGATAGAAATCTTTATATAAAAATTGAAAATGATAAATTGCTAATACTTGTTGTGTATGTAGATTACATTATCTTTGGCAGCAATGAAGAAGCTATGAGTCAAAACTTTGTCTTGGTGATGCAGAAAGAATTCGAAATGTCCTTGATTGGAGAACTAACATACTTTATTGGTTTGCAAATCCAACAAAATGAAGGAGGGATCTTCTTGTCTCAAACCAAGTATCTCAAGCAGATTTTGAAGAAATATGGCATGGAAGATGAAAAACCTGTATGTACACCCATGGTAACAGGATGCAACCTCAGTACAAATGACGAATCAGCAGCAGTGCATCAACCAACCTACAGATCTATGATTGGAAGTCTACTTTATTTGACAGGTACCAAACCGGACATCATGCATGCAGTAGGAATAGTTGGAAGATTCAGGCAAATCCAAAGGAGACTCATCTTCAGGCAGTGAAGAGAATTTTCAAATATCTTCAAGGGACACAAAATTATGGCTTATGGTATCCTAGAGATACAGATCTCACACTTCATGCTTATACAAATGCAGATTGGGCCGGAAGCGTGGATGACAGGAAGAGCACAAGTGGTGGTGCATTCTTTATGGGTTCCAGATTAGTATCTTGCTTCAGCAAGAAACAGAGTTCGATTGCCTTGTCTACAGCTGAAGCAGAATATGTTGCTGCTGCATCTTGCTGCACTCAACTACTTTGGATGATGCAGACCTTGCAGGATTTCCAAATCACTTGTACACCACCTATCTCCATCTTATGTGATAATACAAGTGCAATCAGTATTTCAAAGAACCCAATTATGCATTCAAAGACCAAGCACATACCGATCAAGTATCATTTTCTCCGAGAACAAGTGCTTGAACAAAAGGTCAAGTTGGAGTATGTTCCTTCCAAAGAACAAGTTGCTGATATACTCACTAAACCACTGCCCAGAGAGACCTTTGAATACCTCAGGCAAAAGCTGGGGGTTGTTGATGCATCATCTTGTTGATTCTCATCTGTTGGTTGTACACGAGGTCTATACATGGTATACGCGTACATTTGCTGGTTGATGGATTGGTTGCAGATCGATGGCATAGGTGCAGGGGGAGCACATATAATGCATTGTTGGCATTATGGGAGCATAGAAGGAGAACATGGATGCTGATCTAAACATGGCTGCAATATGTCTCTATCTCTTTCTTGGTCGTTTATGGTGTTTGGTGGATTATGGTTCTTCTTTGCAGATCTGGTTCATATTCAGGGGGAGCATGTTTTTAGGGGGAGCATAACCCTTTGCCCTTGATGTCAAAGGGGGAGAATGACGTTGAGGATCTTGAGGTTGCCATCAAGTCCAAAGGGGGAGATTGTTGGAATTATGATTCTGGTATGGCTCTATGATACAGGTGTTGTACTTGATGACAACTCACTCAAGTGGCAATGGTCTGTTCAAGCTCTCAAAATGATGGAAATTAAGAGGCTCGTAGGTGAATGGTTCAAAAGGTGCGGACCCGCAGGTTGCCCATACAGGAGGTGCGGTCATACCCGCAGGTTACCCGTTCAGAAGGTGCGGACCCCAGTGCACACACTTCAAGGCAGTAAAGCGCGCTCTCGTGGGGTTTCTTATGTTTGGCTCGTGGTATTTATCCCGCCGTTCTTGATTCTATGGTTTTGGCCCGTGGTATTGCTTTATATTATTATTATTATTGAGCCCCATGTTTTTAGGCCCCTTGTATCGGTTATCTATGGTATTGATCCATGATTTTAGGAAAAGCTTGCCTATATAAAGCAAAGGAGATCACTTGGCTAAGTATCTTTTGCAAGTTGAATATCTTAAGATCGGAAATATCGGGTTATTGTTCCAGTGAAGTTAAAAGCGAATCTATGAAGGATAATCTCTCGAGCGCATGATCAGATCTGAGCATCTGACTATTGGTGGCACACTGGGGGACTGCCATTTCGGCCCTAATCAGAAGTACGCAGGTGATTAACGGTGCAAGTGAGTAGGTACGCAGAGCAGAAGAAGGCAAAGTGCGTGGGTACACAGAGCAAGAGAAGGCGAAGTGCGTGGGTACGCAGCGCGACAAAGGTTCAGGTGCGTAGGCACAGGGAAAGTACGCGGCGCTTCAGAAGCCGCAGGTGCGTAGGTACGCGACGCGATAGCATCTGTGGGTGCGTGGCTACAGTAGTAGTACGCGGCGCGATAGTATCTGTGGGTGCGTGTCTGCAGTAATAGTACGCAGCATGATTGAAGAGACAGTGCGTGGGTACGCGCTGTGGCAGAAGGGTCTCTACGGGTATACGCAGGGAAGCAGAAGGAGAAGTGCGTACGCACGCAGACCAGAGAAAGGAAAACTGCGTATCTGTCGTAAGATCTTTTGTTGGCTGAATTTTTCTGTTGATAAGGTGTTCTGGGTTTAGTTTACTGTTACTGTTGATCTGGTTACTTCAGTTGACTGGGTGATTTTCTTGTACTTGATGATCTCTTGATGTTTTATGGATCCAGTTTGAAAATTTATGAAAAGTGATCCTTGAGAGAAAAAGAAGTAGGGGGTTGTAGCTCCCTTCTAGGAGAGACTGGAAAACGAGAGAGAGTTGTAGCTCTCTGCAGGTTGCAGCCTGCGTACTGGTAAAGGACTGCACCAGTACAAAACTTTTGTAAAAGAAGTTTCTAATTTGAAAGAAGATAAAGACATATTGCGCAGGTGGTTTTCACCCACATTGGGTTTCCACCTTACATCTGGTGTTCTTTGGTGTGACTATCTGTTTTCCTTGTTCATGCCCTTATTTTATGGTACTGACATGCAAAAATAATTCAAAGTGTAATTAAGGAATATTTATTAAAAGAACTTAATAATATTGATTCACCCCCCCTCTCAGTATTATTTCCAACACTCTGCTACATGGAAAGTCTCAGTCTTTGCCTTCTGATATTGTAGAATATTAACTTGAGCCTGCAATTTTTTAATTTCTTCTGTTTGGAGAGACATATTCTCCACTTCACTAGCCAGCTGATTTGCGGTATTCCCCGTGTTTGTTGTAGAAGAGGTAGATGTAGGAACTGTTGTAAGAGGTACAACTTCTAAAGGGACAATAGACATTGTTGTAGCTTGCTCCTTTTCTTTGATTATTTTCTCCATCTCTGTTGTCATTTGTTTCAACTATACATTCTGCTCCATGATGAGCTTCATCATGTCTATTTTCAGTGACTCTGTTTCTTCAATGTCTTTGGCGAGAGAATCTTCTGTAGCTGGTAATTTCAACTATTTTCTTAATGTTTCTATGCCAATATTAGTATTTCTTATGATCTCTTATGTTGCATTGGTGTTTGAAGGATCATATCCAATCTTGATTACCAAGTCCTCCAAAGCTTTGATCCTTGTGTGTTTGGCAAGTGAAGAGACTTTCTCCATCTTCAATTGTGACTGAACATTAGCTAAAGTAACCTACAATTTAGATAAACTCATAGTAGTGCTAGTGAGTGTGGATGAAATCATTTGACCAGTTTGTTTTTGCATATCCATTTGATCAATGGGATGTATGCCTTTTACATCAAACTCAAATGAAGTCTTTTTGTAATCTGATGTTGCCTTGGGATGTGGGATCTATGATTGGAGGAAAGCCATCTGCATTTTGCCTTTCTGAGAGTCAAAGGCTGACAGTAGTCTGCTTTGAGAACTGGAAGTCTGCTTCTAGAACTGATTATATGTATTGATCTTCAAAGCTTCATTTCTCACTTTAATCTCCTTGAATATATCAAATATGCTCTTTTTTGTCTCCCCTGTGGCAGATGTGCTTGTTTGCATAACTTGTGGTTGATCCTGTGAAGCTATAGAGGTGGTAGGAGAGAGTGTAGTTTGATCACCTACTAGTGAGGAAACATATGTCTCTTTGGTGGGGATAATATCCTCTTGAGTTGAATCCTTGCTTAGGTTAACTTTGGGATTGAGCTTAGTCCTCTTCCTATATATGATTTTGAAGTCTTCGTTGTGAGTATCAGTCACTGGAGGTGACTCTTCTTCTCTGATCCTTTTTGCTTCTTTCTCCTGTGCAACAGGAGTCTGTAATGTTGAAGTTGACACCAATTGATCCTCTACCTCTTGTAGAGTGTTCTCAGTCCATTCTAGTTGGTTCTTGTATCTGTGAATCTCTGGTCCGGATGTATGAAAATAAGCTGTAGACTTATTCTCTACCCTTAACTTGGAGATGACCCCTAATAAATCATATGACCATGTAAAGTTGAGGTAGAATTGCATTTCTTTCAACAATTTGTTTGCTTCTTCCCCTGCTTCCCTGTTGTTGCGAAGGAAAGGCCCTATTTGTGTTTTGATCTTGAATTGAGACTTCTTCCTCGTAGACACAAAATGAATCTCATCTACATTGAGTATTTGCCTGATGTATTCTAGAGCAAAAATCCTCATTGGGAGGAATTTTGGTAGTTTGTAAGGAGCGGGTTCACACCCATATATCCTTAACTCTGTGTAATTTTGGTAAAGATACCAATCTCATGTCTGCACTTAGTCTAATAACTGCAAAATTTTCCTGATTTTTTCACTGATTCTTGGCTCTGACTTGCTGCTTAGGAGACTGAGTGTTGGATGTACAAACATTTATATGAATTGTTTGTATGAATATTCTTTTTGCTCCTTCATTGCTAGTGTAGTCCAAAAGATGACAGATTTTTTATTTCCCTCTTCATCCAACTTTTGTAATGCAAGCTTGAGGTTGTCTCCCTGAAAATGCAAAAACATATATACTAATACAAAAACATATTTAAATACTTCCTTAGTTTGGAATTTGACAAAATGTTCATGGATGGAATCTACAGGGAATTAGTTGAAATTGAACAAGATGGAAGGCTTGGAATCTGTGGAGAAAATAGAAATAAAGCCTACAATAGCCTCATCCACCCACTGATCTGAGTAATAACCAAGGAGGTAGGAGATTACTGCGATATTCTGCTTGGCTCTCTTAGGGAAAATGGAGGATGGATAGGGAGGATTTTTCTGGGTTAAAGGAGCATCTTTAGTTAAGAATAGCTCAAGAGTTTTGGCTCTTTTTGCAAAGGCCAACTTCTGATATAATTCAGTGAGGGCTTCATGAGAGAAAGGAGTGGCATTCTCTGTAATAGGTTCTTGCATCATTAGTTACAATTTGAAATGGAAACCCTGTCATATAAAGATGATATTAGCAAAGTGTAGAACTAGTGAATAGGCGAAAAAAGGAGATTTATAGCTTTTAGGCTTCCCGTTGATGATGGCGTGGGTCCATTACATTAACGGTTAAGTAATTAAATTAATTAACGGATCGATTTTGGAGGGAGTGGATGTGATAGGCAGGAGCGATGAATAAATGAGGTGGCGGGAGTGTAAGGGACAGGGCAATGGTTTCGTGCAGTAGAGAAAACCATTTCGGAGGGGACCTCAGGTAGTTACTGGTTTCGGGGGGGGGGGTGCGAAAGCACAGGATGACGCCACGTTGCGGTGAGGGTGTGTTTCAATAACGCCCACTTCGGACCCCCTCGACGACAAAATTCAGATGGTGAGCGGGGGCCGAAACATAAAATTGGTCGTCGGATGCAAAGGGGTGGGTTCAGATGAGGTGAAAAGCAGCGGTACTTTATCACGATGTGATGGGTGAATGGTGGGGTAGGGAAATGAATTTAATGGGATAATGCATTGGATACGTGGTGCGGTAGTGAACTGAATGAAATATATGTGGGGGAATGATGGTCGGGTGATGAAACTTATGAATAACGGGATAATGCACCAAATGCGCTTTGATACACTAAACCTTAGAATAAACCTTTATCTCTTTTCTTTACCCCTGTGCATGAAAATACCTTTAACATTTGACTTAGGATAAAATTTTCATACTTTTCCTGAAATCGCGATTCTATTTCTACCTACCCTCTCATTTCAATTCTTTTACTAACCTAACATTTTTTCTTCTTCTTGCTTTGTAGGGTGCATTTAAATTAACATACCCAAATCACTTTTTTTTTATGAAAATCTATCCTACTCTATCACTTATTTCACCATTGATTCAGATTAGACTGTTGAATCAATTTTTATTTCTACCTAGCTACTGATTTACAAAGATAAAACTGTTTGGTAAATCTTTATTCACTATCTTATTCAATGAAAATTTAAATGTGTTCAATCATGATTAAACTGTATGATTTGAACATAACCTTAGTCATTGTGGCATTCAAAAACAATTTACACACAACCTTATTTGATAGTAAACTAAAAGAACTAACTTATCAGTAGTGGCATTTAGACTTGCAACACTTTTCGTATCATTTTCTATTTTTTACTTTTGTGGGGTTCTTATTTCCTTTTTTTCTTATTCATTTTTTTAACATGCCTTCTTTACATTTTCGTTTTCATATATTTTTGGAAATCATTTTAATATTGAAATTATGTACAATATGAAATTACAAATACAAAATACTCAATCACCTTGAGATCCTATAATTTATAGGACCCTAACAATGGCTCCACCTGGAGATGGCACTTATCCAAGTGAAGTGTCAAGAACATATGATTAGTAGCCTTGAGTACTCCGTGTCTGTAATGTCTTCATCTGATTTCTTTGTTGTTTTAAGATACTTTTGGTAGCTCATCAATCCAGGCTTAGGGCCTTCACTGTAGCCTTCAACCTTTGTTAATGAGTTACCCAATCAAAACCATAAAGATTATGATATTTACAATGATGTAAGAAAAACTTTAGGCTAAGAAAAGTAGTGCTTCAGCATTCTGCCATTGACAGGACCTCTAGGTATCTTGGCTCCATCTAGCTCTTTAAGGAAGAATGCATCATTTCCCCTAAAATCATGAACAATATATGGCCCTTTCCAAAGATTATCAAACTTCCCATGTTTGCCTTTGTCTTATCTCCTAGAATCCCATCTCAAAAATTGTTCACCAATGTTAAAGTCATCAGATTTTGTTCTTCTGTCAAAGATCTTTTTAATATTTTCGTGAATAACTTGGGTATTGTTGTATACTTCCTCCCTGGATTGTTGTAGCTGGATAGTTTGATTGATCCTTCTTTGTACATCATTCGGTTTAGCTCACACTTCTTGAATGATATTCATGACTGGAACTCCTAAAGATGATGGAAACACTGCATCCATTCCATAGACCAATTGGTATTGTGACATGCCAATTGATTTTTTAATAGTAAGTCTGTCAGCCCAAAGAGCATTGATCAACTTGTTATGCGAAGACTTTTCATTGTCTTCTAATAGCTTTTTGATGATGTTCACCAAACTTTTATTTGAGGATTCAGCCAACCCATTACCCTGAGGGTAATAAGTTGTCGAATGTCCCAAAGTAATGTGATATTTATGGCAGA
Organism: Pinus taeda; assembly: GCA_000404065.3. Lineage (NCBI taxonomy): Eukaryota > Viridiplantae > Streptophyta > Pinopsida > Pinales > Pinaceae > Pinus > Pinus taeda. The sequence continues at coordinate 9,040 of APFE030629729.1, forward strand.
ATTCAACCATCTTCTTAGATTTAAAGGATGCAACATTATCAGTTATGAGTTTTCCAGGACAACCAAATCTAGAGAGGATATTAGTCTCAAGGAATTTAATAATGACAACATTAGTGGCAACTCTAAAAGGGGTGGCCTCTATCCATTTGGTAAAGTAGTCAGTGGCTATAAGAATACACTTATGTTGGGTAGAGGAAGAGGGATGAATTTCACCAATGAAGTCCAATCCCCATTGTTGGAAGGGGCTTTCAACAGAGATAGGCTTTAATGGAAAGGGTAACAATTTTCGCTTTCCCTAAAAAATCTAGCATTTATGGGATGAGGTGACTTGTTTGTGTATGTCAGGGAAAAGAGTAGGCCAGTAGAAACCAGCTCTAAGGATTTTATTGGTAGTGGTTTTCCAATAAAGATGTCCACTGCAATCTCCTTCATGAAATTTCTGCATAACTTTTTCTGCATCATCCTTTAACAAGCATTTAAGTAAAATACCCCCAACATCTTTCCAATACAAACATTATCTATAATGCAAAATTTAACTGCTTTTAAATTCAAAAATCTTGCCTTTTTTTTTGTCAAACTAGGAGGAGAATTTAAATTAAATAAAACATAAAGCAAGTCTGCATACCAGGGTGAGTTCAGAAACGCCTCTTCAATTTGTGGAGTCGTGTTAGGTAAACTTGACTCGGGATAGAGTCAAAATTGACCAGGTTAAACAGTGATGGTTTTGGGGAACATGGTATTATGCACCCATGGTATTTTGCCCATGGTATTATATGTAATGGAGCTTATAAAAGGCTAGAAGGACTTCATTGTAAGGCAAGACCTGGAGGTCAGCGATGAAGGCTCACTTCGTCGGATTGGCCAGGGTTTTGGCCAATGCTAATAAGATCTTATTAGGTTGGGTTTTTCCTCGGATTTGGGGTTTTCCTAGATAGACATTTGTGTTTATGTGTTTATGGTTGTTGCTGGTTACTTTCTTATATCTATTCCTCTCATTAATTATTTATGTTATGCAGTAAATTTCTTAACATCTGGTATCAGAGCCAGATATTGGTTTCAAAGGGATCCTTTGATGCCAGGGGTTTATAGTGCCTTATGAGATCAATGTAGCCTTTTTACAGATCTGGGTCTAAAAATAATGGTGGAACAATCGTACGCGAAAGAACCTCGAGGAGAATTTGTGATATTTACCGGTTTGGAACATGCTGACGAATTGTTCGGGATTCATGCGGCTATTTAAAGAAGGTCAGCAGAAAAAATTGTTCATGCGGCTTCAAAAATTGTTCATTTTCTGCTACGTGAGGCCACCGGTACTGGAATCTACGAGGTTCTCGTCGGGCTCACAGTTGGAGCGATTTGATAGAAGTTATTGAGCAAATCAAATTGAGAGAGGATGGATCAGAATCGCAGCAGCAATATA
>APFE030629730.1:0-11465 GCA_000404065.3 Pinus taeda
AAATCTCTCTTCTAAAATAAAAATAAAATTGTTTCAGGTAAACACTTAATAGATCAAAAATTAAAATGTCCGCATGGGGTAGCTCAAGTGGCAGTGGCTGGGGAAATGAAGTCTCACCGAACCGGAAGTCTTGGATTCAAATCTTGGGCTACCCTTCCCCCGTAGTGGGATATGTAATGGACATGTAAATTGGAGAGTCCTACCTAAGCTTACAAAAAAAAATAGATCAAAAATTAAAATAATTCTATACTAGTATAAATATATTATTATAATTCTTTTTTCCAATCCAAATGCACTTTCTTTTCTTAAAAAAATACCGTGAAATATAATTTTGACCACTGTAAATATTAAATGCACCGAATCTGCAATCCACATTATTTTAATGCCTGGAATAACTTTTTTATCCTCCACATAGACAAATGTGAATCACTCTCTTGTGCTCCTGTCTGCAGCTTTCCCGTATCGATCGGACAACGTCAGCAGGAACGTGAGAGACAAAATGTTGAGTGGGAGGTAATATACAAAACACGTCCGGATTATGCATCTCTCATGTCCGGTGGGGCGCCATCTCCTCAACTGCGACGTCTGGTTATGAGTCCAACATCAAACCGGGACACTAGTTTTTGGCAGCTTCTGCCCCACAATATTCATCTTTGCCTTCGCTTCCTCGACCGCCCATGTCCTTACCAGTTATTGAAGTTACCATGGGATTTGTTCTGCTCTTTTTGGCCCAGACAAGAGGGACCGTTATTTTGACTCATTTTGAGTCATCTCCGACGCATGGCCATGGAAAAAAGCAGCATTAGTACAAACTTGCCATCGCTGCAAACCCAAATCAAGAGGCTCCCTCAACAAATACGAAACTCCGGAAACCGAATCCATCTTTTCACAGTTATGGCAGACTTTACAGTTATATAGTTTAATACTTCAGTGTAGATTTTGGAATATGTCTGAAATTTAATGAATAGAAGCGAAGTTAATTAAGGCTTTGACTATGTTTTAAAATTGTTTTTTTACTTGGATCTAAGGAAATAGGTTAATGCTTTAAGTGTGAAAGCCTGTCTTTTTATGTACCACCAGCGGGTTATTCCAAGTGGCTTGGTTATTGTCCCCTTATGTATCATCAGTGGGTTATTTCATGTGGCCTGGTTTTCTAGAATAACCATGATGAGTCAACTTGCATTCGCCCCCTTATGTACCATCAACAGATCCAGGTGGCATGGTTTTCCTTGAATCATTGTGATGAATCAGCGTGCATTCGCTGACAGTAGCCAAAAATAACGTGCAATAGCCAAAAATAACGTGAGTTATGATAAATTTTGCCACCTCATTAAAAAAAACCAAATCAATTGTTTCACTAACTCCTATTGCTCCTATTCCCTCAAATTTTAAGAATATTCTAAAATTTATATCCTAAATGCATGTTAAAATATTAAACATAAAAATTATATATTGTCTTGCTATTGTATGTGGCTCAAGGAGTAGACTCCCCACTAACTGGAGCCTTAAGAAATGTACTCTTGGTGTTAGTGGCAGCTACAAGAATTGATCCTAGGTCTTTTTCAGATTAAGTCTAACAGTTACTGAGAGGTTAAAAAAGAAATTTATTTATAAAAATATTAGAGAAAACATACTTAAGATCGGATGGGAATTTTCATTTGAAAGGTCACAAGATAAGTTTTGATTCTAATTCTGGTTTCTGAATTGCAGATTTTGAAATATTTTGGTAATTTAGGGGCATGAGCGAAACCAAAATTCATACTCGTTGAAGCAAAAAATGACCATGAACCTGTCCTTACTATAGCCCATAATAATCCCTTACTGCTTGCTTCTCATAATGATAAGACCCTTATTAAGCTGAAACCATTACGATTGCAGATATAGCAAATAATGTTGGACTACTCAACTGTTGTAGAGAATGAAACTATTTTGCATGTACCTTGATGTCCTATGCTTCATGTAATTGCAAAAGAAAAACACTTTGATGCTTTACCTTTACCTCCTCATTGCACTCAGAAGTGACTAAGATCTTTAGATCAGTCAACTCAAATTCATATATTAATTAAGTTAGTCTAAATCCTCTTCTACAGGCTCATGTATATTTATAATTTCGATGAATTCAACAGATGTTGACTCGAGGATGGGTGCATATGCAATTAGAACCCTGCTGTAAAGATTTGAATCTTCGTTCGCATGAAGGATGATCAAATCTCAAAATTATTGTATTCTTAGAAGTGTCGTAGGTCTATCAATGATTTCACGACAATAAAAAATTCATGTGCTTAGAAGATCAACTTTAGAAAGTCAAGCCACATACTTTGGGATTTTTCAGAACTGTGCTAGGGTTCATCTTGAATTTCAGATTGCTTCCATAGCTAAATACATCAGGTCCATAGGTGGTTTTAGGCTTCATATATATTGAATTGTTTCAACAGACTTCAAGACTTAAGCCACAGGCAAAAGATCACATGGATAAATCTATCAGGGAACCGCACTCCAGACTTTGTAATACAAAATTATCATGTCGTAATCCAGCAAGTAAAGGGTTCGAATAGAAGCTTTTCAAATGATAATTGTTAAAGGCTGCAGAGAGTAGATCACATCACAAAATCTGTCCACAAAGCTCACTCAAGTGAGAATTACCACTGAACCAACAAATACGTGAGCTCTGAATAATTATATGTTGACTCTAAATGCCATTTTTTAAGTGAAAACGAGGCTGCAGGTCCAAAAATGGATATCGAGCTATTCAAATAGCCCAATAGCAATTTTAAAATTTGAATTTTTATTTGGGCTAAATAAATTAAATTTGGCTTGGAGCCAAAAAAAATTTAGGACCCAAAAACCTCCTTCCTTAATTTTGATTTTCAAATATTTTGAAAACTCTGCAAAAATATTTTTTACCATGAATAAGGTTATTTTATCTTTGGAGAAGAGCCTTATTATTTGAACATGTGACTTGGTCAAATAGGAGCTACCACATCATCACCCTAGGGGATTTTTGCCCATAACATGGGTACATTATCTTTAAAAATTCATATCTTCATAACCATGCAAGCCCATGAGACGTGACATATACCATCAGAAGCAAAAGGATGAGAAGAGTCCAATAAAAATCCCTTTGACTTCGAAAAATGTGATTTTCCATATCTTATAGGTCAACAAAGGCAAGGCTTCTTTTAGTGATGCTTGGGTTGACATCGATGAAAACCATAGTCCAACAAAGTTTGCCTTAGTGATGAGTCTAGCCACTCATGTCACATATTTTGATATATGGTTTGTAGATAGTGGACCATTTTGCCATATGACTGGAGTGAGAGAGCACTTCATGAGTCTCACAGAGGATGATATTGACTTGGGGTTGTGCTTGGAGATAACTCCAAGGTTAGCATGGTAGGATTGGGGACAATATCATTTAAGAGGGAGTCATTACCTCCTTTGAAAGTGACAATGTTCTTTATGTTGTAGGTTTGAAGAAGAACTTGATATCAGTCTCTAGTATTGAAGACAAGGGGTATGAGGTGGTGTTGTGAGGAGGAAAAGTGTCGATATGTTCTAGAGGATCCAATATTGAGTCTGCAAGATTTATTGGAGTTCGTAGTGGGAAACTCTACAGGTTTATATTTCAACCTACTAGAGCCTTAGCGGAGGAGACCAACAACAGTGAGTTGTGTGAGATATGGCATAGGAGGATGACCCACTTGCACCATGGAACATTTAGGATGCTCAGGGAGATGGTTACTAGTGTACCTAAGTTCAACATTGAGCATCATGATGTGTGCGTGGGGTATGCATTGTGAAAGTACACTAAGACACCTTTCCCAAGTAGTGACAACATGATGTCAGGTATCCTAGACTTGGTACACTCTGATGTTTGTGGTCCTATGTCTCATGTATCATTGAGTGGATGTGAGTATTATGTGACCTTCATTAATGACCACTCCAGGAAGACCTGAATTTTCTTTTTGAATACCAAGAATGAAGCCTTCAAGAGGTTCTGAGAATTTAAGGCTCTTGTGGAGAACCAGACATGGAATAAAATCAAGGTGTTGAGATCAAATAATGGGGGTGAATCAGTAAAAAAAATTTGAGGTTTAAAATGGGTCTCAAAACAAAAATGTACAATTAAAATCAACTTTATAAGATCCAATAAGATTCAAGATGAGGATGTCAACCATGTGGGATGATTCACCATTTTTGGAGTAAAGAAAGAAAACTACTTTTTCAACTTATCTCCATATGGTTTTACTTAAATTTCGAGTAGAAGCACTCATTGGATGCATAATATAATTCCTCATCAAAGGAGTAGCTATGTTGCATACTTTCGATGGACCCCTCTACATGAAAAATGAGAAATACATGAAAAAACAGTATTGCAATCACACTTTTTCATGTATTTCTTATTTTTCGTGTAACAGGGTCCATCAAAAGTAACCAATATGGGTACTCCTTAGATGAGGAATTAAATTCCACATCCAACGAGTGCTCCTACTCAAAATTTGAGTAAAACTATAGGGAGATAAGTTAAAATTATGTGTTGAAAAAGTAATTTTTTAATTTTTTCCCTCTAAAATTTGATGACGTAATATAATCTTATTTATTATTTCTTCTATTATTTTATAATATTCCTTAGGAGGCCCATTTTAGACCTCAAAATTTGTCTTATAATACCTTCAAGGAGATGAAGGAGTTCTGTAGGAGTGTGGGCATTAGGAGGGAGTACATAGTGCATTTTAACCCCCAACAGAATGAGGTGATGGAGAGGAAGAACAAGGCCATAGTGGGTATAGCTAGAATTGTGTTGCATGATCAAATACCACCTTTCTTCTTATGGGCCGAGGCATGTAACAGTGCAATTTATTTTCAAAATAGGAGCCCACATAGAGTCTTGGGGAGTAATAATCCTGATGAGGCTTTTTCTGGGAAGAAGATTGACATTAGGAACATTATGATCTATGGGTGCCCTACATATTCACACAACCATGAGGAGAAGAGAACGAAGCCAGAATCCATTGCAGAGAAGGGTATCCATGTGGGTTATAGTGTGACCACCAGGGCCTATTGTAGCACTGAGGAAAGTTGTCCTGAGGCAAGATGTGAGATTTGAGGAGGAGAGGGCCTTGAGGAGGTCTTGGGAGGTAGATCAGGTAAAGCAACAGGCTCCTCAGTAGGGGGCCACACCACAGGTATCAAGATCTTTAAGTGGTATACCAGGGTCAGGAGGATCACCTTCTTCATGGGTGACAAGTTCATAGAGTCTAGTATCACTAGGCAAAATATCTCAGAGTCTAGGTTCACCTCAAACGATAGGAGGGCCTTCCTTGTCAATAGGAGAGGTTTTGGTTCCCATACTAGTTGAGGAGGTTACTACAAGGAAGAGGAAGCCAAGATGGCTTCGTGAGACCCTGGAGAAAACTCAAGAGGTAGTGGGGAAACCCAAATGGACCATGAGGGAGAGAAGACCACCGGAGAGGTTGGGTGGCTATGTGGCGAAATTTTATGGAGACATAGACAATTAGTTATGAGGAGGCCTCCAGGCAGCAGATTTGGAGGGATGTCATAGTGGAGGAGTATGGCTCCATCATAAAGAATGATGTGTGGGAGGTAGTGTCAAGACCTAAGGGGAAGTCAGTGGTGACTTCTAGATGGATTTACATGGTTAAACACGCTGCAGATGGCAATGTGGAGAAGTTCAAAGCTCGTTTTGTGGCGCGAGGGTTCTCTCAGGTAAAGGGAGGTGACTATGAGGAGACTATGAGGTGACTATGAGTAGTGATATCTATAACAACTGAGATGGATTGGAGGATTCACCATATGGATGTGAAGACGTCCTTTCTCAATGGAGTTATTCAGGAGGAGGTGTATATTGAGCAGCCACAGGTCTTTGAGGTGCATGGGAGGGAGTCTCATGTGTGTAGGCTTAAGAAAGCCTTATATGGATTGAAGTAGGCACCGAGGGCATGATATAAGAGGATAGATGCCTACCTGTAGTAGATGAACTTCCAAAAGAGTGATGCAGATCCAAACCTCTATTTCATAATAGTAGGTGATGGTCCACTCATATGGGTTATGTATGTGGATGACTTGTTTATAACAGGAGAGGATATACTCATCCAACATTGCAAGAGGAACCTTGCTTTAGAGTTTGAAACGACTGATCTGGGATTGATGCATTACTTTTTGGGGTTGAAGGTTTAGTAGGAGGATGGGCATATCTTCATGGGTCATGGTAGGTATGCAGGTGATATTCTGAGGAGATTTTGTATTGAGGGTTGTAGTCCTATGGCCACTCCTATGATCACCAACTGGAAGAGGTTGCATGCATTAGATTCCGAGTTGGTGAACCCCACCTTGTATCGCTAGCTGGTAGATTCATTGATGCATCTGGTCAACACTAGGTCAGATATCTATTGTGTAGTCAACACATTGAGTCGATTTATGATGGAGGCCATGAGAGTTCTCTAAGTGGCTACGAATCATGCGTTGAGGTACCTACATGACACAATGGACTATGGTCTAGACTATGTCAAAGGTGACAAAGTTAGATTGATTGGTTGCACGAATTTAGATTGGGTTGGCAGTGCTAGTGCTAGTGACAGGGAGAGTACCTCCATATGTTTTTTCTTGGGCTCAACACTTGTGTCATGGTTCAACATGAAATAGAGGTCAGTGGCACTGAGCAACGTAAAGGCAGAGTAGATGGCAGCTAATTAGGCTAGCTGCGAGGCACTTTGGCTTCGCAAGATGCTACATAAGTTATTTGGTCAGAAGCTGAGACCAACTACAATATACTTTGATAATTTAATGACGAGTGTCTATTCCACACTCATCTCTAGCATTTCATTTTCTTGAGCTGAATTTATTTTTATAAATTTTTCCATTGTTTAAATTTATTTGTAATATGATATTTAGTTTCAACCAAATTTAAATTTTATAAAATTTTGAAATTTAAATTTTATGAAATTAAATCACATACAAAAAGTTAAATTAAATTAATTCTCTTCTAATATTTTTTATATATTTTCATTTTAATTTATAAATATATTTTTTAAAAATAATAAATAAATTTTTTTATAAATATTTTATTTTAAAAACAAATTATATTTTTCATATTAATTTCTAATCAAATCTATAATATATCTTAATTTAAAATAATAAAGGAATTTATATTAAAAAATATTTTTATTTTAAAAACAAAATCATCCTATCACTAAGTCACTTATAGAAAAATATTAAATTTATTGAGATGCAAATCTCTCTTCTAAAATAAAAATAAAATTGATTCCCGTAAACATTGGATAGATCAAAAATTAAAATAATTTTACACTAGGGGAGGGTCGCCAATACATGTGCGCCCTCCCCGCCACGTCCCCAAAGCCACGCGTAAAGCACATGGAGCCAGTATGACACCTGTCCACCATGGAGCTCCATGTGTGCCCTACCGTATGCCACCTTAAATGCGTCTGTTCGCGCCAGTTATCAGGTTCGTTTGGGCTCATTCCTGCGATGTTCTGCAATCCCTTTGTGTTTCTGCTCGGGGCCGGTTGTTGGGCGAAGGCCCCCCCCCAAGATGGCGCCGAACCGCCCCAAAACCTGCGCGCTTGGTCGCCTATTGTTGTGCTGGTAGAGGCGTTTGCTATGCTGGTAGAGGTGTTTGTTGGGACGAAAACAGTTGTGGACCTGCGCTCTTCGCCTGGTATGCAGGCGCTAGTTGACTTGTTTGCTGGTTTTGCAGGGTATGATGTCCGCACAGCGCTTCTGCTTTACTTCTGCTGTTCCGCCTGGTTTTCTTGGTCCGCATTTCTCTGTTGCTGGTCTTATTCGGAGTCGGTCACTGTTTTAGAAAGCTGGAGGTCAAATGTTGTTTTTCTGGTAGAAAGCTGGAGGTCAAATGTTGTTTTTGTGGTTTTTTGTGGGTTTTTTGTTGTTTTCATTGGCTAATTTTTATTTTTCGTTCTTGTTGCAGGTGTTGCAGGTGTGGACCTTCGTGTGGAAGAGGTCGTTGCAGGTTGGCGAGCTCCGGGGAAGGTCGGTAGCATGTTACCGGTAGGATTTTAATCCTACCAGCTGCACTCTGTGTTTTTCAACACAACCTCTGTGTTTGGATATTTTGTAACCTTTGTAATGGTATTTTATGGCATTTTGTTAGGATTTCTTAGGGTTTATGGGCTTTTTGTTTATGGGTTTATGGGTATATGAGGGTTTAGGGTTTATGGGTTGTTTACAGTTTGTTATCTGTTGAATTTATATGAAATTGTATTACCCATTTCGAATTTGCAGAGTTATCTGTTCGTAATGTAATGTGCAGAGTTATAATGTGCAGAGTTGTTCGAATTTATATGAAATTGTATGACCCATTTCGAATTTGCAGAGTTATCTGTTCGTAATGTAATGTGCAGAGTTTTAATGTGCAGAGTTGTTCGAATTTGTATGAAATTGTATGACCCATTTCGAATTTGCAGAGTTATCTGTTCATAATGTAATGTGCAGAGTTGTTCGAATTTATGAAATTTTATGACCCATTTCGAATTTGCAGAGTTGTTGGTAATGTAATGTGCAGAGTCAAGGTGCATATTAAACTTGCAGAGTCAAGGTGCATATGCAAACTTGAGCTTGACAATGTCAAGGTGCATATTAAACCCCAGTTACAGGGGTTTATGCTAGTTTAAAAAACAAGGCATTCTTATCTCCTCGCTGGTTTAAGCTGTTGATAATTAGACTAGCCTGTGCCTTGTTTAGGGTTTAGGGTACCTAAGGAATCCAACCTTGTTTTACATCCTTATTTTTAGTAATCTTACATCAAGTTTTGCATCAAGGGGTGAAAGAGCTGTTCACATGGCTCTCTCTCCTTACATAAGCAAGGAAACCTATCACATTAGCCTTAGCCCCCATTTCTTCAAGGTCATTATCTTTTCTAAAACCACTGATAGCCTAGTTGCAATCTGAACAGCAAAGTCAGTTCTGAAGGCTAAGATTTTCCCCAAAAATGAAACTTATGGAGCCCAAGAAAAAGCATTGAGGATTCTGCTGAAATCCATCCCTAGGAGGACTGGACCACCCAATGTATTCTCTAAGAACACCCCTAAGACCCCCCTCTTTCTGGCTACCAAAACAGAGGCCTTGGCTTCTACTGACAATGGAAAGGTGTTTTAAGTTTTAACTGCCAAACAGTGCTTAAGAATCATTTACCCCAAAATATGTGAGTTGAAGGCAGGCTTAGTTTTCCAAATGAGCTGGAATATTTATACAATGCTCACTATTTGTTTCATCCCTTATTAATCTTGTTTTGACCTTCCTTTTTCTGCCTTATAATTGCATCCCTCTCCTTCATTGTTTGACTATTTTTTCTTCATGCAAGGGAAATAATTCTCTAGTGTAGTAGTTTTACTCTGAGACATGCTGGTAAGGACTCAGGTTAGTGCAAGTTTTGATGCTATAGTTGACATTTGGCATTGATGCCTGAAAATTTAAAATATCTTTCCTATCGTTCCATACACACCAAGGATCCTGTAACTTACTGTTCCATCTTTGAATGATTGTAGAATTTTGGATTGGAACCTTTGGTCAACTCAGGATAGTATAGCAAATGCTCTACACGTGCATTACTTCCAATTTACTGTTTTGCCTTGTTTTGGGAGAGAACTTGTGCAGTGTACTTCATTAGGATTGGAATATGGGTAAATTTATGTAAAATAGAAGGGCATGTCCAAATTTATTTGTTGATCATGCTAAAGAATAGATCTAGAAATTTGCAAGGCTACAGTCTATTCACCCATAATTCATATATGTCAAGAGATTACATATATATGCCATATTTTATAAGAAAAAGACATTCAATGAAATAATTTATATTGTTTTTCATTATACCTTACTGAATTTTTTGCAGTTCCATTTTACAAAACTTGAATGTTTTGTAGTTCAATTTTACAAAACTTCTATAAAAATGACAAGTTTACAGTAGTAATCAAACATGTATTCAATGCTCTCCATCATTTCAACTTTGAGGAGATGAAGCTTATGGTTCTAGCACAACTCCATGCTTAATCTGCACATGTCATTTATATAGAGGCTTAACATCAATCTGCACTTGTCATTTATATAGAGGCTTAGCATCAAGTGGTTAAGAATTTAGTAGAGCATTAACTTCTAAGGAAATTTGATAGTAGCTCAATGGATGGGAAACCTATTCTACAAGCATAAGTTCCATGAGGACATAAAATATCCTATAATAGAATTCCTTAGTAGAAGAGATTTAAATAACGCTCCTAATTAGGCAAGTAACTTTGAGAAACTTTAAAATTTAGGCAAAACTAATAAATTTTAAATTAAAAAAAATTTAACCGCTACAGTGCAAAGGCCCTAATTAACTATATTTACAAATAATTACTTAGTTGGATGTCATACTTTTGGCTTATTTAAGTAGAAGTAGCCTCCTGGATAAGATGTTTAATACCTCTTTTCTTTTCATCACTTGACATTGGGATAACATCTTGTTGAGACATTCTCGTCACAAAAGACACAAACCTACTCCAATTCTTACCTGGGACAAATATTGACCCATCCTCATATAAGTAAAAGCACATATAGGTTCACTATTGTCATCTGAACTAGCTTCTTCCAACCGAGTACTGGTATTATTAAGAACTTGTGAGTATGCAACTTCATCAAATCTAGGAAGAGCATTTCCCCCAGCTAGAGGATTCTTCACTTTTCAAGTTGTCTGGATCACTTGCTCTATCGAATTCTTCAAAGAACATTTTGCATCCACTAGTTACTCTACATATTTCATCTCAATACAAGTAAACTTAAAAAATCTTCCATGTCTCCCATACATTTGTGCTATTGGGAGATAACCATTTGTGTCTCTAGTATTGCAATATCTAGCAGTGAGCTTAGGTGCATGATATTTTTTTGATAATGCTAACTAATACATTCCAATTTTCCAAATATTTTGGCACCGAATTTTTGGAAAATGGATTGTGTGGAACATATATAGATATATATAGGCCTTCTCAATCTTCAGTAGCGGACACTAACATATTATAGTGAATTCAGATAAAGGACTTGAATTAACACCAATTGGAAAGTCTGGTTTTGCTCTGGGTCAGTGAATTTCTCTATGCTGCAGTGATCAGCTATCTGTCGTTTGGTATCTTTTTTGAGGCTGTTATAAGTCTTTAGCACCTTTGGGCAGTGTTATAGAACTCAGATGTGGCATTCAGTCAGGTCGAGTCCAATCTCATTGACTTGGGAAAACTGAAATATTTGTTTTGCAAATTTGGTCACACATGCAGGGTACCTCATTGTCATGTTGTGGTCATTCTCAATGATTGATAGGTTACAGTTGAACTTTTTTAATCTCATGATGCTTTTGAGTTTTTCTGGTTTCTTTTTTCATTCTTAGATGATGAGAGCTGTGTTCGACCCTATTTTTAAAACTTCGAAGACTTGCAATATAATATGAT
>APFE030629741.1:0-10376 GCA_000404065.3 Pinus taeda
TTATTTCTTTGAATAATTCATTATACAGGATACCAGAGGTAGCCCCACCTACCGCCACATCCTTGATCACTGCTAAGAAAGGAAGCAAGCTCATATCACAGACCAGGAAATTCATCTATATGGTTCACTCCCAAAGTAAGGGGAAAATCGTTGCTACATCCATGACCCCCGCAAAGGGTTCCTCCACACAGCAGCAGCAACAGAGGGATACGGTCATGACAGAACATAAGAACAAATTCTCCTCACCCATAGGGGTACCACACAAGCTTCAGGTGGGCAACAAAGTCTGGTTGCATCGACAGAAAGAACGCCTTACCAGAACCCATCAGAAGCTCAGACCACTCCAACATGGTCCATACAGCAGTACCAAGCTTGTGGGAACAATGCTTTGGAGCACAACATTCCTCCATTCCTTCACCTGCACCAAGTGTTCGATGTGGACCGTCATCGACCATGCTTCCCACATTACTAGACACATCAGACAGTGCAAAACAAGTTCAGCAGATGGAGGAACTCAACACAATGGGGACCATTGCATCCTAAGGGGGGAGGAATGATCCAGGTGGATATTGGTGACCACCTGCCAAGTCCATCTGGACCCCCATCATTGTCTCTTTCAGCAATTTCAGTTTCCTTAATTGTAGCACAACTTACTATTTTTAGCAGTTTTTCGAGTCCTGAACTTCCGGAGCTGTTTTGAGGCCCTAAACAACGTTTTCTGGGGAATCCGGGTAGTTCTCAGATAGATCTTTCTAACGAGCTATCATACGCGTCAAACGGAAATCGTATGCCAAAGTTATGACCCCATGAAATTGATGTACCAATTTACCCAAAACGGGGCCCACAATTTGGCGTTTCATCTTCTAAGGGTCGGTTTTGGAATGTGAAGGGTTTTCCATTGTTTCTCAATAATAAATAGGCCTTCGAGCCTCATTGTAACACAAGTTTGGAATAGTTCAGAGACATGTAGCCGCACATCTCTTCTCAGAGATAAGCTACCATCGTCCTAGCTGGTTTATTTCCAATTCTGGTTGTAAGCATATTTTAGTATTTTCCATTAATGAAATGAAGTGTTATTTCCGCTGCATCTCCTTATTTATGGTTATCGCATCTCTGTATTTATGGTTATCTCTGTAATCTATTGCGTTCCTGTTTAAATCCGAATCAATAGCACAACAGACCCCATGACAATCAAGGGAGGCAGAAATCTTGACTATCCTTGGGCTGAAAAAGGATTATGAAACATGAAGTGCTTCCGCCCACCCCCCTCCCCCGTCCACAACCAAAATTCCTTGACATAAAACACTTTGCAACCAACCACGCACTAATACAACTTGTCTTTAGCACTGAGACAACATACACAAAGAACCAAATTCAAGGTGATGCTAGCTTGAAGGCCCTTCTAACCAACAAACAACATAATGGAAGCTGACCCCAGGGACATAGAGTCTTTCCCACCCGTAAAACGCTAAACACAACACCTCCACTACACCCTCGAATGGCAAGAGAAAGACCCTGCGACATGCATGACCTAGAAGGTTGGCCACAACCTGAGAACCCGATTCCCTAGAACTATAACCAAGATCTAGACACCAAAGAAATTAAGGACTTATAGAAAATCCATAGCTAGAAAGGAAAGGTTACCTGAATTCCACATAACGACAAACAAGATAGTGTTTTGCACCACTGACAGGATTCGTTGCTTACAAACACATGACCGAGCTGAAGAAGGAAGTCTGCTAAGAAAACCAAATGCAACCTGGGGTCCGAGATAAAGGCCTAAGAGCCAGACGGGAGACAAGCATATGCATCTAATCTTGTCATTGCTCTTCACCGCCCATTCATCTCCCCAAGCGAACTGTCATGGCATCCCTTGCTTGAACTTGCCACCCTACACCCACTATTCATCTCCCAGTTCACATCAACCTTCCAAATGTGTCTCAGCAACATCATAATAATACCCATCATCTCTAGAGACTTCGGAGGCCGGAGCTCACTTCGATTTATGCCCATTAAAACGAAGAGCACCCTTGCCGCATGTAAGAAGGGGAAATCCCGAGGCCAGTTGGTCCATAGTTTGATCACCCCTATCGGGGGGATTTTCATGCAATTTTGAAAAACATCAACATTTTTTTAGGCATATTTTTTTACACTTTAAATTTTCTTTTATGTCCTAAATATGCACAACTTTTTATTTAAATGTTTATTATTTGACCAATTTTCAAATTGTCTTATTCCTCTTTTTGTTTTTCGTCCTAAGATGAATTTTTTAAAAGATTTTCCAAACTTGTGGTTTTTGTTTTTCTTTACAATGTTTTTTTTAATGCTTTTTCGTTAATTAATACTTCAATACACATAAAATCATTTTCAGTCAAAATTAATAATTTTAAACATTCGACAAAAAATACACATTTAGCATATAGATATAATTAAAAAAAAAAATGTATTTAGACCTTTTCCCTAAAAATGACATGTTAAATAAAAGTTGGAAAATTGCAAATTTTATGAATTTTATATCTTTGATGTTTTTTTCCCCAAAAAAATGATTCAAATAAAATTTCAAGTAAAAATAACAAAAAGAATTGTTAAAAAAAAAAAATAAAACTACACTTTAAAAATAAAAATAAAACCTATACTAAACTAATCCTTTAAACTAAAGAATAAAAAGCATTAAAAAAGAATTAAAAACAATTAAAACAATTAAAGAAATCAATATAAAATAAAATAAACCTTTAAAAAAAAAATTAAAATTATGAAATAAAAATACACATGCCCCCCTAAGGCCCCTCAAGTGGCCTGCGCAGGGTTGGTTGATTCCCGGAATCAGTCAGCCTTGCCCAAGGCGCCAGAGGGGCCGCAGGCAAGTGCAAGGGGCCTAGGTTTAGCCTCGTCCACCATGCCCTGTGGCCCCTCGAGTGACCTGTGTGGGGTTGTTCGATTCCTAAAACTATACATCCTCGCCCAGGGGGCTCAAGGTGCCTTGAGTGAGGCATGTAATTTATTTTTGGTATGTTTTTGCTTTTATTTTAATTTTTTTTATAAGTTTTTTTTTCTTTTTTTTTCCCTTATTTTTTACTCTTAGTAATTTTAATTTAATTTTTTTTTATTTTAATCTTCCCTTAATTTTCCCTTAATTTTTTTTATTATTAAAAAAAACTATTTTATTTAAAAATTATTCTAATTTTTTTTTAAATGTATTTTTTGCTTATTTTGTAATTTAAATTTTATTTTAATGTTTGTTTTATTATTTAAATGTTTAACAAAATATATATATATTAAATACTGGATTTGATCTTATTATTTTTTTCATTGTTTTATTTTTTTTATTAATAATTTTTTTTTATTTTTCCCTACATTTTTATTTTTTAAATGTTTTTTTGTTTAAATGTTTTACTTTCTTTCCGAGTTATTTCTATGTTTGACTTTTATTTTAATTTTTGGGTTTTTTTTTTAACATATTTTCTATATATAAGATTTCTTTTGGGTGATTTTTAAATGTTTTAATATATAATTTTTATTTGTTTTTTATTATTTTTTTTATTTTTTGGTTTTCTTTTGTTTTTTTTTATTTTTTTAGCACCTTAATTTTTTAATGTTTTAATTTTCTTTTTGCTTTGTATTTTTCATTTTTATTTATTTATATATTTATTTATTATTTGGTTTTTTTTTTTTCTGCAAAGTCCATGTCGATCCTCGACTAGCAATTCGACCTCATTATGTGTCAATTTGATGGTTGATTTTAAAGTTTTCATTATAATGAATCAAGTCCACCCCACAATGTATCAATTTCATGGATGAGTTTTAAGTTTTCATTGTAATTGGTCGAGTTCACCTACACTACATGTCAATTTGATGGTTGATTTTTAATTTTTTGTTACAATATGTCAAGTTGTGTTAGGTCAATATTTTAAAATAGCTATATTTTTAGTATTTAAAAAATAAATTACTCTTGATATAATGATTCTTTCATTTATGTGTTCATTTTTAAAGTTTTTTTAATCATATGATTTTTCCATGATGTCATGGTTGAAATATGTTGAAAACTTAAGGTTTTTGTAGTCATGATCTTTGGTTTTAATTCCATGGTTGAAAAATTGTCAAAATTTTAAAGTTTGTATGAGTCGTGATGTTTTATCTTTAATACTCTCGATGAAAGTGGTTATAAGTATTTTATCTTTAATACCATGACTGAAAATTGTTGTAATGTTAAATTTTTTCACAGACGTGATACTTTACCTTTAATGTCATGCCTAAAAATCGTTGGAATTTTAAGATTTTTCATAGTCATGATATTTTATCCTTAACGCTGTTGCTAAAAAATGTTGGAAATTTACCCCGAGAAAAAAAAAAAAAAAAACAAAAAACAACATTATTCGAGTGGCTTTTACTATATTTTTTAAAAGATGTTAAAACTTTAAGCCGAAAAAACAAAAAAAAACAACAACAAAAACAAAAAACAAAAAAAAAACTATTCCAACTTCAACATGTTTCGTTTTCAAAAATATTTTCATATTTTTTTTTAGTTTTTAACTAAAATTATTTTTTAGATTACCATTCTTATTTAATAATTTACATTATTTTTAACAAGCCCAAGAAAATGCACTAATCTTGGCTTCCTTTACTCAACTCTGCAAATTTTCATAAATAGCTTGATGGAAGATATATAAATACTTTGCTTCCACGCTCTTCATCAGAGTTTCTCAAAAATAAGTATCTTTAAAAAACACATGATCAATTTGCATGATACTAGAGTTCCACAATAGACTAAGAGAAGGCTCGAGGATTATGTCTAAGCTCTTGAAGTCACCATCGAGAAACATAATTTAAAAACTCGGATATTCTTGGAGATTAATTGATATAGCCGACATCATTTGCATTCTTGTAGATATAATAAACATCATGTAAGACGTAGTGAAGGACATCATTTGATGCAAGTAAATCTAGAAAAATACAACATAAGAAACTTCTATTCAAACATGTGTAATCCACTCTAATCTAAAGTAATTTCAGTTTACATTCCGATTGCAAAACAAAGGTTACATAATCCCGGGTACCTGCCACTTAGTTTAAATATAGTTTATTAAACTAAAAAAATAACAAAAACAAAAATTTCATCACAAAAAATAAAACAACTAATAATAAAATATTGTATTGTTGAATGTCATCAACAAAAATTAACTAACATTGTTTATATTAAAATGCATATATCTGTGTGTGTTTTATTTTATTGATATATATAATTGTTTGCAATTAAATTTATTAAACTATGTTTTTAGTATAATAATAAGTCACATTAAATTGAAAATATTGTGAAAAAATATAATTCATGACAATAAAATAATAGAAATAAAACAAAAAAATAAAATTAGTAACTAATAGAAATGGAAATCAATGAACAACCCATAATAAGACCGAATCACTTTACAAATAAATAAATTTCAATAATAATAATAAATAATAAAAATTGAATTCTTAATGTTAAACTATGGACAAGCGTCATAATTTTTTGGTCAAAGACAAACTAATACCCAGTCAAATACCATGCCTACACCAGATATAATAAGAACGTCATCTTACCTTGAGTTTGAACTCCTTTACTAAAAAACACTACATTTATGGTATTGTTTACCCATCGAAATCACTTATCGTTGAACTTAAGCTTGAAGCCAATCAAATTTATGGATTTTGAAATGACAAATGTGGCAAAGTAGTCGCAATAAATCTTCACTCCCTTGAGAGAATTATCAGTCTAGTGCCATCTCATGTGGAAAATGATAGCTTCAAGAAGAGTTATCATTGTTATCATTATTGTTGTTGTTGTGCGTGGGAATCAACTGTCAAAGTCCACGAGGTTGATTACCATCACCCCCATGTTCTGGTTGTTCTTCCTTGACTTTATCAACCAGCTTCCTAGAATGGACTCAATTAAAAGTAGGGAAGCAAATTCTCGGCCAACTAGTTCTTCCCTTCACTGTAATGTCTGAGAAAATAGCACCATGCAGAGACCACCTCGACTTTATCAAAAAAATCAGATGGAATCGTATACTTGAATCAAGCAATTCTGACCACAATCAAGAGGGGTTTCATCTTCTACATGGAGCACTCAAATTTTCTACCCGGTCAAGATTTCAACGTTTCTAGAATCTTGAGGTCTACCAAAATTATGAGTCCAAGATACTGTGATACTGTAGCAGATTCGCCATCCTAAAACGAACGTCGATACTATGGAGATTTGGATGACGTAAGGATTCATCACGTTATTCTTTTTCTTAAGTTTTTAAACTTTGTCACATTTTTTGCCGGATACTATGGAGATTTGGAGGACGTAAGTATTCATAACGTTATTCTTTTTATTAAATTTTTTGACTTTGTCGCATTTTTTGCCAAGACTATGGAGATTTGGATGATGTAAGGATTCATCACATTATCCTTCTTATTAAATTTTTTAACTTCGTCACATTTTTCCCTTTCTATCGCTTATTTCTATTGCAGTCATGCTTATTTCTGTTATTGTCGTATGAATCGTTGCATGCGCCTTGGCTATGGCTGGTCTTCTAGCTGGTTGTTGCTCCAACTTGTCACTTTCACCTAGCCTGAGATAATTATAACAAATGTAGGTAAACCTTTATGGCACATTTCTGTTACTGTCGTATGAATCATTGTAAGCACCAATGGCCTTGGTCATGGCTATTGTTCTGGCTCGCTGTTGCTGCAACTCGTCACTTTCACTTAGCCCGAGATAATTATAACAAATGTGGGTAAACCTTTATGGCACAATTTTATTCAACAACACCTATACCAATCTGAAAGAAAACCTGAAAACTTAGGTATATTATAAGTGTGTAAGTTATAAAGAAAAAGATGAGTTGCAAGAGAATATATGCTATCGTGCATGGTTTTCAGTGGCTTTGACCTCTTTACAGATATTATCATCTCTGTGAATTGCAATCCTTTGACCACTATCCTTGTCCTCTTTAATCCTTTCTCATCATATAACTTTTGTCTTACTCAAAGCCACTATCTGATACAACTACAAGCAAACTTGAAAGAGACGAAGAGTTTATGTTTCCCTTGTGGGTGTTTTCAGACATTCGGAGGTGGCATTGACATCGCCGGAAGCAGTTTTTTGACGTGTTTTGTGAAGTTTGCCAATGGATGAAGTTGTATCTCTTCTTCTCTTCTTAGCACTCTTTCCTTCGTTTTTCCATTAGATGCATTATGTAGCTTTAATAGTGATGATTTAGTGGATACAATATATGTGTTATCAATTGCCTTTGAAGATGATGGAGCTGACACTTTTTTATTAACAACTCTAATGTCTCGACATTAATCTCTTCAAATCACCATCATGATCAGTCAACATATTCTTCAAAATTTCTTCCGAGGATACTTGTTGTGAAGCTCCTTGACGGAATTTTCTTGATCTGCATTCAAATGCATTTCATAATTTCATTTACATGTGCATGGAGCGTTTTATCACCAGCTTCCTAAACCTCAAGAATCTTCTCCTACCCTGTATTTGTGTTGTGCAAGTTTAATCACTTTTTAATTTGACTGAACCACAAGCATTTAATTGTTAACCATGGTAGGTCTGTTTATTTCAAAGGTGTTTGCACTAGAAATGAAAGAAAATGTCGTTGAACGTTGAACACAATCACAGAACTTAAAGCATTCATGTAGAAATTAAAAAGACATTCCACAGGAATGAAATTCACTCATCGAACTTCATCGTTTTGCTCAAGAATAAGTGTGCCACACATCATTAATAAAACTGCATCCACGGGTTAAATATTATATTTCTAACTAATCTTGTGTAACAACATATAATGAATCTGAACACAGAAGTGCATCAGTACTACAATTCATTCAACAACAGTAATGAATCCACACTTGAATGAGAGATAGACCAAACATATAATCTACTACTACAGCAATCCCTGCTAAAGAGGAAGGCCCTTCCTCCCTAGCAAGTGCAGGGATGAAATGGAAACTAGTTAAAAACTCAACATGACATTTATATGAACATCACCAAAAGTATTTTGTATTCAAAATGACTGGAAATTACAAGATCAAAATGTTTATGTTTTTCTTGTGTTCGTTCCCTTTTCATGGAACTGAACCTTTTTATAAAGTTTACAAGCCCCAAAAATTAGAGAACAAATTAGTCATGAGAATCTCATGATGATCATTATTAAGAGAAAAATAGAAAGTGTTACAAATAGTTTACCAATAAAAGACCAATTCAAGTTAAACCATCTCCACAATCATAACCGTTGAGATCCTTTGACCATCCGTAGATAATTCATGATTCTTGACAACTATCTTTGAAGACACCAACCATGGTCTTTGGCAGTTGCGGTGTAACAACAACTTGAGGTGTAACAGCAAAACTTTGGATTGTAATAGAAAATCCTTGAAGTGTATCAGTGAGAAACAGCAGCAGCTTCTCATCCTTAGTCCTTAGTTGTAGGAAACACTTGAAAGAAAAATAACCAGAAAACTTCTTTCACAATTACCTTCGTTAGCCATCTCAAAAAGACATCACTTCATTCGACATTTAACGAAAGATGGAAAAATAATATGTTGAGAAAGGATTGCTCTTATAACTAGGGAAAAAGGTAATTGGGACATAAATTTCATAGGTTTAGAGAGAGAATGATCAAAAATGGTGAAAGAGGTGTCTAAGATATGCTTGAAACTGCACCCAACATTTCCCCCCAACTGAAGCAAATGTATGTCCTCATGCAGAATCTTCAGGTACTATTGTTGTATCGCTACTGTAAATATGTCAAGTTATAAGCACCAGCAGTATCTTCGTCAACTGGTATGTAGCCCTAAGTAGCCATCAGCTGATGCGTCCATGATTACTCTTCATAATCACACAATTGGTAATGGGGCTAGTATTCTTCGATCGGAAGCCAAATCAAGGCATACTTAAATCTAAGCCCTATACAAAAGGCTCTTATTGAATTCACAATTTGAGCACATTCTGGAACCCATGTAACAACAACCACAAAATTAGGAAACCCAAAAGGGTCACACTCCTGCAAACTTGCACTACCAGCCTATGTACGTTTAAGGCATCCAGTCAATGCTCGACTCTTCAACAGTGTAAAGAGGTTGAGGAAAAATCCAACAATCCTCCTCTTGTACATGGCTGATTGTTCCCTCATATTAGGGGTACTCATAAACTTCCTAAATTCACGCCTCAATTCAGTAGCCATGTCTGGTTCTACTCTTATCCACAGGGTTGCCTTCTCTTCATTGGTGTCAGATGACTCCATGGCCAAATGTCATTCTACTTGATTTCTCATCAAAGAGATGAAGGCGCGCAACTGCAAGTCCCCCATGTAGGAGAAAACGCTTACAATCATATGCAGGCTAGCGTATTCGCAAATCATATTATGTAGAAAGAGCTCACAAAGTAAGCTTTGCTCATCAAAATCACATGCACGAAAAACATCTAAAAAGGTCCAAGTAGAATTACCCAGATAAGGTCTATTCTCATAAACAACTTTTAACTAAAACAAATAAAATATTTCCCAAAGAAAGATTGTATAGGATGGGGAAGGCCTTCTACACCCGAACAAGATCAGGGCGAGTCTGTACAACTTATTTTTATCATATGTTAAGTTTTGAACTTTCTGATATAAATATTGCACTTGTTCCTCCTTTTACTTCTCGGTTTTCATCCTTTCCCATCTTGTTTAGTCTTCTGTCAACTTCCTCTTAGCCCAGTGTTCTTTGAGAGTACTTACAACTTTTTGATGCTCCTCTACCGACATCACTCCCTTTTACAAAGAGAGTATCAGCTGCTCCCATTTCTATAGTTATGATATCAACAAAAGTTTTTATGAACACCATCCTGCTTCAAGATCTTGTGTTCTCTCACATGCAACATCAATAGGGGTGTAACAACATCTCGAGATTTGAGTTGTTCTGCTTTGTCTATTGGTTTTTGTGTAATAGCAGCTTCATCAACAGGTTCTTGTGGACCGGCTCTTACCTCTTCTTCCTGAGGGACCTCTGCCTCAACTGTTGGTTCTTATGTAACATCAGTATCATCAAAAGGTTCTTGTGTCATGGCTTCTAGGTCAATCACCGTGGGATGCTCCATTTCAGTTGATGGTTCTTGTGTAACAGCACTGTTGTCAACGGATTCTTATGTAACAACTTCCCAGGGTTCAGTTTGGGTTTCTATCAAGATGGTATTTGCAGCACAAACTTTATACCTGACTGTTGCTAATTTCTTAGCACACATTGTACATACAAAATATGGTGTAGTTTATGTTCTCATCTTATCAACAACCTTTTCCAAAGTATCCAAACCCATGACCCATTTTTCTACTTTACTGTCCTCTAATTGTTGCCTTAAT
>APFE030629743.1:0-42088 GCA_000404065.3 Pinus taeda
GGACCAAAAACCATCGCGTCCAAAAAACATGTGCGAAAATCATGCACAAAACCATAGGTGGGTCCACCCAACCTAACATAGGGACCAAAACCAAAATTTTCCGGGGCGTTGCCCCAGACCCCATAAAGTGGCATTACGGGTACCCCTCAAACCCCCTGTTCACTATGTGGAAAGAATATAACACAACCCAACAAAAAAGGGGTCTCATTATATTTGAGTGCATTTTGTTCCAAAGATGAACAAAGTAGTTAGGGTGGATAGAGAGAGAGAGAAGTCAAATATGGATGGATCCATCTAAGGAAGTACTTTAAAAATATTTCAAATAAAAACAATATGGTATAATGCATTTAAAACTAGTATTTTTGTATATAATATATTCTATGATATTGGATGGTGTAATATAAAAATATTGTATTTTTTAAGGAATATGATTTTAATTTATTTAATATAATTCTTAGGAACATGACATGAAAGTTGGTATTGAGTCTTGTTGCACCACCCTAAGTCACATGTTGGAATTCTATCACACTCACCAAAATTTTGATGTCAATTAGCTTATGGCATGTGTTAAAGTGAGAATCTAATCACACTATGATTTCAATTTTACCATTGTGATACTCACCCATGGTATTTAATAATTACCATCCCAACACAAACTACTTCCTTAACCAAATCTTGTTATTAATTAATTGTAATTCTTATAAAAATTATAATACTAAATAACAATAAATTCATGTATTATGATTTTATTATCAACAAAATAGAAAATATTTTTTGATAAATAAAAGAGAATATATAAAGCAGAAAGAATAAATTTTAATCCAATTTATTATGAAAACAATCGATTACAATTACAATGAATAAAAAAAAAATGTTGAAGATAATGAAGAATATCCTAGAATAAGTAGAGTTGGTTCACGTAGCCTCAGGATAGGAATTAGTTTCTATTTCTTAGGATGTTGTTCTAACTTCCCTAAAACTATGTATTCTATTTAATGTGTAATGTTGATGAACAATGTAGAGCGTTCTGTAGAGCCAGACTCTCCTGGTTCAAACTCTCTTTCGTAGAGCTGACTAGTGGGTTTTATTTTTCTTAATACAAACATAGTCATTTTTATCATGGTATCAGAGCCCGTGAGGGCCTGGCCCATCCTGGGCTTGGCCCCTCCTGGGATGAGGAAAATAAAGAGCATGGTTTGTCCATCATTTTTTATGCAGGAGCATCTAGCTCGCCATGACCGGGTGAAGTCTCGCCAGGTTGGAAGGTTGACAAGTATCTGGAATGTTTTCTTTTATTTTCAAGTTTAGGAAGTCATAAGACAGATAGTTCGTTTATTTTATTTTAATTACTAAAATATAAAGTTAAGTGTCGGTTAGGGTCATTATAAGTTTAATAGAAATAAAAGTCAGTTAGAAATTGATCTGTTAAAATAGGAAAGACAAAAAGAAACAAAACTGTCTACAAGAAGAACTTGTAAATAATAATTAAACAGTTGCTTAACAAACTATTTTCCGTTCAACTGACCATGAGTTCGAATTAACTGTAATTTCAACATATAAAAGAAGAGATGTAACACCAAGGCAGTGTTCTGCAATTTCACAAATATGAAATAAGAGAAACAGATCTATTTTTGCTAATCGTTTATCTGTATACAAATACTGTCTGTCTGCTGAATAACAAAACTTTCTTTCTTGCATAACGAATCAAAACTAACAGTGTTGACAACTAGAGGGAAGCCACAGTGAGGTTAGAGTGTTTTGTATTCTCAACAAATGAATAGACTATCAACAAATTAACTGACTGTATAATTGCAAGCGGAATACGACGTGAAGGACCCCGTTTACAGGAGTGTCACCATCAGAGACTCGGGAACGAACAGAACCACACATCAAATCAAAGAAGCAATCTACAGAGAAAGGTAATGCCTCAAGACCAAGAATTCCACGTAATTTTTGAGTAATGAAACCATAGCTCAACCAGTTCTCATTTAAGTCGACTCATATTTAATCACAATATATAATTGTTGACAAAACCCAAGTGCCGCGTCCAAGAATTGGACAAACCCTGGCCTAGGGTTTGGGAATAAAAAATCCAACGTTCCCATTGACAAACGACTGACGGAACAAGTGACCGAGACCAAGAATACATAGGGAATAGCAACAGCTCACGGCAACAAAAACCGACCAGACAAAACTACATAAAGTTAAGGAAGCTAGCGTGTGTTGACAAGCATTGGAGAACCAGAGCCTACCGGAGATTACGCTATCCTTTTGAGCATTAAAACCCGGAGAACACACGAGCCCAGGTCAAACCATGACCTACAAAAGCAATAGTGCAACGTCACTGTCTGAGCATTACCATTAAATCAACGAAACAGCTACAAAACCAAAAGGGTCTGGGTGTTAGTTACCTGCGCAAGTGGACCGAGAAGCCGACAAGTAGAGCCTAGCTGAACAACTGAAACGGAGACCAAAGGAGCAACCCTAGTTAATACGAATCTAAATAGGGAAATTTAAATTGAAGCAAGGAGGAAGATTATACCTGTTGGAAGTCGTCGAAACCCGGTGATTTGTTACCGGACAACCGAGAGCGATGAAAAGCAACACAACCGAGCATAAAATAGTTATTACAAGCATCCATTAACCATAGTAGAGTGACCAAACCAGAACAGAAGTAACAGCACGACGACGGTGACAACATGACAAGAACTGAATACAGGATCTATTAAAGAACTCAAACTTCTTGACAATCTCAAGGCAAAGAACAGTCGAATGAAACCCGGAGACTTACCGTGGGCATTAACCAGCAAGCGAACTAGCAGAAGCGAGAAGGTATTACTCCATTGAAGTTGGGTGAACCCATAACCAGTTGCAGAGAATTTACAGTCGTAGAAAAGGCAAGACCACATTCAAACCCTCACAACAGTCGAACACCAGAACCGAACCCTCTCGAATGAACACAGGACCGAGATATTTTGCCTAAGAACTCACGGAGGAGCCAGGCCCGAGGCACATTGGGTGGAGTTAAATGCAGCAGTAATTGCCTGCAGCTACAAACCAATACACATCACTAAATTAGCACGTGATCACCGAAAAAGAACCACCCTATTGTGAGTCCGGCGACCGCCGACTAGACCCAAGTCACACAGGGTTGCAGGACTGTGAGGTTGGGTTACATCAGAGTGGTATCAAAGCATTAAGCTGACTGAGGATATGGAAGCAGGACGACAAGGTCGTGATCGAGGTGGCCGAGGTGGGAGAGGTGTTTGCAGATTGGCAGATGAAGGGTTAATAAAGGAGGTTAGAATTCTTGTTGCCTGTTTGGAGGCAGTAGAAGCAGGTAGACGAAGAGATCCAGAGTTAGGCGATGCTAGTGAAGAGGAAGCAGAAGAGGTAGCAAATGGACCAGAAGGTGAATCCGCAGAAGTGAGATTGTTGAGATCTGTTTTATTAGCAAGCAATAAACCTAAACCAGAACTCTTGACGTACGACGGTAGCCTGTCTATCGAGGTTTTGCTAGATTGGATTAGCGAGATGGACAAGTACTTTGAGTGTGAGGAAGTCAACGAATACCGCAGAGTCAAATTTGCGGCAACGAAATTGAAAGGACACACAGCCCTATGGTGGGATAGTGTCCAAAACGAGAGGAGGAGATTGAATAAGGAGCCGATCAAAACCTGGTCAAGAATGGTGGCCAAGTTGAAGGGCAGATTTCTGCCAAGGGACTATCAGATTGCATTGCACAGGCAAGTGCAAAATATGAGATAGAAAGGACTGACAGTTAAAGAGTACATGGAGGAGATCTATCGAGTGAATTTGCAGGCAGGATACACGGAGGATACAGCAGAAAGAATAGCCAGGTATGTTAATGGGCTGAGGATGGACATTTTAGATGAAATAAGTATTTTATCTCCGAATAATACCGAGGAGGCATATCAAAGCGCAATAAAGGCTGAGGAGAAAATTAATAGAAGGCAGAATTCCCGGAGAGGATGAGGGGCTAGCAGAGGAAAAGGCTAGTCTTATGGCAGGGGCCGAACTACTAACAGCAACGAGGAAGCTAGCAATTCGAAAACTTCTGGACCAGCAGATAGAGGAGACAGTGCGAGAGGTGGCAGATCGTCCCAACGTAGCAGAGGAAATGACCGAGGCAGGGGGGCTGGTTATCAATGCTATAGGTGTCATAAGTGGGGGCACCGCTTGTTTGAGTGTCCGAAAGCAGAACCAACTGGACAACGGGGTGCGTATGTGGCACAACCAGATGAAGCAGCAGCACTCCCTCAGGAGGCGGAGAATGCTCTAGAGATAGGAGAAGCTTTGGTGCTGAATAAGGTGCTATTGAAACCAGTCAAGGAGAATACCGAACAGACACAGCGTAAGGCTTTGTTCAGGACGATCTATAAGTCACGAGGTAAGTGTTGTAAACTAATAATTGACAGCGGAAGTACTGACAATTTAGTGTCCACACAAATGGTGGAAAAGTTGGAGCTGAAACGCTCAAAGCATCCCAATCCATATAGAGTTTCATGGCTGCAAAAGGGCCATCAATTGCTGGTGGATGAACAGAGCGAGGTTGAGTTTCAGATAGGCAAATACAAGGACAAAGTTGTCTGTGACATCATGCCATTGGATGTCTGTCACATATCGTTGGGCAGACCTTGGCAATTCGATAGGAAAGTGACCCATGATGGAGTGAGGAACTGTTACAAATTCATGAAGGATGGAATCAAGCATAAGCTTGTACCTATCAAAGAAGAAGAAGGAGCACCTGAGACAAGTGAAACCAGAGCATTGCTGGTGAGTGGGAAACAATTTTTAAAACAGGTGGAGGACAGTAAGGTAGGTTATGCGGTGGTAAGGAAATCCAGGACAGTCCTGCTACATACAGAAATATTAGACTTTCCCACAGAGATTCAACAAATGTTGGAGGAGTTTGCAGACATAGTTGTAGATGACTTTCCAGACAAGTTACCCCCTAAGCGAAGCATTAGTCATCACATTGACTTCATACCCGGAGCCAGCTTGCTGAATAAAGCAGCATACCGAATGAGCCCCAAGGATAATGAAGAAATCAGGAAGCAGGTGCAGTAGCTATTGGACAAGGGTTTGATAAGGGAGAGCTTAAGCCCTTGTGCTGTTCCAATGGTTCTCACTCCCAAGAAGGGAGGAGAGTGGCGGATGTGCACCGATTCAAGGGCCATCAATAAAATCACCATCTGGTACAAATTCCCACTGCCACGGATGGATGATATGATGGATTGTTTAAGTGGGGCAGCTTACTTCTCAAAGATAGATTTAAAAAGTGGGTACCATCAGATTCGGATACGAGAGGGTGACGAATGGAAGACAACCTTTAAGACGAATGAGGGGCTGTACGAATGGCTAGTCATGCCATTTGGGCTAAGCAATGCGCCCAGTACATTCATGAGGTTAATGAATGAGATGCTGAAGGAGTATATTGGGAAGTTCGTAATCATTTACTTGGATGACATCCTTATTTTTAGCAGGACAAGAGAAGAACACCTACAGCATGTGCGTAAGGTACTAGAAAAATTACAGTAGAACAAACTGCTGAGAAACTTGAAGAAATGTACTTTTCTGCAAAAGGAATTAATCTATTTTGGGTTTGTGGTAGCAGAGAATGAACTGAAGATGGATCCAGAGAAGGTGGCAGTGATAGTAAACTGGCCATCTCTGAAAAATCTGTTTGAGGTACGTAGCTTTCACGGATTGGCAAGTTTTTATAGGAATTTTATCAAAAATTTCAGCAAAATTTGTGCACCCATGCTAGATACCATCAAAAAGGCCAGCCAACCTTTTCGGTGGACAGAAGCAGCAAAGCGAAGTTTCCAGTTGTTGAAGAGGAAGATTACTGAGAGGCTAATCCTGTGGCTACCAGATTTCCAGAAGTTGTTTCAGGTTCGCTGTGACGCCAGCGGGACAACAATCGGGGCTGTGCTCAATCAAGAAGACAAGCCTATGGCATTCTTCAACGAGAAACTGAACGAGAGTAGGCAGAAATACTCTTCGTATGATAAAGAGTTTTATGCTATTGTACAGGCATTAAAACACTGGAGGCATTATTTATTGGGAAATGAATTCGCGCTGTTCTTGGATAATTCTGCACTACAGTATGTAATGCAGTAGCACAAACTCAACCACAAAAACACCAAATGGGTAGAGTATTTACAGAGTTTCAATTTCGTACTGAAGCACATTAGCAGGCAAGAAAATAAGGTCGCAGACGCGTTGAGTAGAAAAGCTCTACTTCTGCAGGAAAGCACTATACAAGTGCTGGGTTTTGAGCACTTACAGGATATATACCAAACAAATACAGATTTTAAGGAGGCCTATGAGGCATGCCAGAACCCTTTAGTGAGAGACAATAGTCCTTGGTTGGACTACAATCTGCAGGAAAAATTGTTGTTTAAGGGAGAAAAGTTATGCATACCTGATTGCTCGATGAGGGAGAATATTATTCGCGAGAAGCATAGCGGAGGTTTGGCCAGACATTTCGGCATGAATAAGACCCTCGAGCAGCTTAGTCACTTTTATTTTTGGCCAAAGATGCAATGAGATGTACAACGATTTGTGGCCAAATGCAAAGTGTGCCAATTGGCAAAGGGGCAGAGCCAGAACATGGGATTATATGCACCGTTACCTATTCCAAGCAGACCGTGGGATTCAGTCAGTTTGGATTTCGTTTTAGGTCTGCCAAAGACACAGCGAGGATCTGATTTCGTAATGGTAGTGGTGGACATGTTTTCAAAAATGGCACATTTTATACCTTGTCGAAAAACTAGTGACGCCACCCACGTGGCACACTTATTTTTCAATGAAATTGTCAGGTTACATGGATTACCTAAATCTATCCTTTCAGACAAGGACGTGAAGTTCACGGGACACTTTTGGCGTACCTTATGGAAGAAAATGGACACACAGCTAAACTACAGTTCTGCATATCATCTGCAAACCAACGGGTAGACAGAAGTTGTGAATAGGAGTTTGGGAAACCTGTTATGCAGTTTAGTCGGGGAGAATTCGCGAATGTGGGACTGGGTGCTAGCATAGGCAGAGTTTTCCTATAACGACTCGCCTAACCGCAACATAGGTTTCAGTCCCTTTCAGATCCTGTATGGCATGCATCCACGCGGAGTGCATGAACTGCGGGACCTTGGATTACAGGAAAGGCGAAGTGCAGATGGGGAAGATTTCTCTAACACGATGAGGGATTTGCATGAACAAGTAAAGATGAAGTTACAGGACAGTAGCATAAAGTACAAACAGCATGCAGACTTAAAGAGAAGGGAAGCACAATTTGACGTGGGGGACGAAGTCCTCGCGCATTTACGCAAAGAGCGTTTCCCCAAAGGTACGTTCAATAAATTAAAATATAAAAAGATAGGTCCCTGTAAGATTCTGCGAAAATTTTCAGCGAATGCCTACGAGATACAGCTACTGCCTAGAATAGGCATTTCACCTATCTTCAACGTAGCAGAGTTGTTTCTGTACACGGCTGACCCAGAGACAAAGGAAGGAGATGGAACCACACAACCTACGTGGCATATCCAAGAAGACGAGGAGACTTGGAAGAGACAGATGCCTTACGTTCAACCTCCCGAGATCGAAAGCATTCTCGACACTCAGGTGGTTAAACGAACTCGGCGGAAAGAGTATATGCAGTACCTGGTCAAGTGGAAGAACCGTCCCATTGAGGATAGTTCATGGCTTGACGCCAGGCAGATTGAACAGATAGGAACTTTCGTTGAGAAGCTCATGGACCAGAGCCATGATTTCTTTTTGCCCCGGGAGCCTGATGCAGGAGCATCTAGCTCGCCATGACCAGGTGAAGTCTCGCCAGGTTGGAAGGTTGACAAGTATCTGGAATGTTTTCTTTTATTTTCGAGTTTAGGAAGTCATAAGACCGATAGTCCGTTTATTTTATTTTAATTACTAAAAGATAAAGTTAAGTGTCAGTTAGGCTCATTATAAGTTTAATAGAAATAAAATTCAGTTATAAATTGATCTGTTAAATTAGGAAAGACAAAAAGAAACAAAACTGTCTACAAGCAGAACTTGTAAATAATAATTAAACAGTTGCTTAACAAACTATTTTCCGTTCCATTGACCGTGAGTTCGAATTAACTGTAATTTCAACATATAAAAGAAGAGATGTAACACCAAGGCAATGTTCTGCAATTTCAAAAATATGAAATAAGAGAAACAGATCTATTTTTGCTAATCGTTTATCTGTATACAAATACTCTCTGTCTGTTGAATAACAAAACTTTCTTTCTTGCATAACGAATCAAAACTAACATTGTTGACAACCAGAGAGAAGTCACGGTGAGGTTAGAGTGTTTTGTATTCTCAACAAATGAACAGACTATCAAGAAATTAACTGACTATATAATTGTAAGCGGAATAAGACTTGCAAGACCACGTTTACAGGAGTGTCACCATCAGAGGCTCGGGAACAAACAAAACCGCACATCAAATCAAAGAAGAAATCTACAGAGAAAGGTAATGCCTCAAGACCAAGAATTCCACGTAATTTCTGAGTAATGAAACCATAGCTCAAACAGTTCTCATTTAAGTCGACTCATATTTAATCACAATATATAATTGTTGACAAAACCCAAGTGCCGCATCCAAGAATTGGAAAAACCCTGACCTAGGGTTTGGGAATAAAAACTCCAATGTTCCCATTGACAAACGACTGACGGAACAAGTGACTGAGACCAAGAATACACAGGGAATAGCAATAGCTCACGGCAACAACAACCGACCAGACAAAACTACAGAAAGTTAAGGAAGCTAGCGCGTGTTGACAAGCATTGGAGAACCAGAGCCTACTAGAGATTACGCTATCCTTTTGAGCATTAAAACCCGAAGAACCCACGATCCCAGGTCGAACCATGACCTGCAAAAGCAACAACGCAACGTCATTGTCTAAGCATTACCATTAAATCATCGAAACAGCTGCAAAACCAAAAGAGTTTGGGTGCTAGTTACCTGCGCAAGTGGACCGAGAAGCCGAGAAGCAGAGCCTAGCCGAACAACTGAAACGGAGACCAAAGGAGCAACCATGGTTAAGACGAATCTCAATAGGGAATTTAATTTGAAGCAAGGAGGAAGAGTATACATGTTGGAAGTCGCCGAAACCTGGTGATTTGTTACCGGACAGCCGAGAGCAATGAAAAGCAACACAACCGAGCATAAAACAATTATTACAGGCATCCATTAACCACAGCAGAGTGACCAAACCAGAATAGAAGTAACAGCACGACGACAGTGATAGCACG
This sequence comes from Pinus taeda, assembly GCA_000404065.3. Taxonomy (NCBI): domain Eukaryota; kingdom Viridiplantae; phylum Streptophyta; class Pinopsida; order Pinales; family Pinaceae; genus Pinus; species Pinus taeda. Next base: position 9,306 of record APFE030629743.1, read on the forward strand.
ACAAGAGCTGAATATAGGACCTAGTAAAGAACTCAAACTTCTTGACAATCTCAAGGCAAAGAATAGTTGAATGAAACTCGGAGACTTACCGTGGCCGTTAACCAGCAAGCGAGCTAGCATAAGCGAGAAGGTATTACTCCATTGAAGTTGGGCGAACCCATAACCAGTTGCAAAGAATTTACAGTCGTAGAAAAGGAAAGACCACATTCAAACCCTCACAACAGTCGAACACCAGAACCGAACCCTCTCGAATGAACACAGGACCGGGATATTTTGCCTAAGAACTCGTGGAGGAGCCAGGGCTGAGGCACATTGGGTGGAGTTAAATGCGGCAGTAATTTCCCGCAGTTACAAACCAATACACATCACCAACTTAGCATGTGATCACCGGAAAATAACCACCATATTTTGAGTCCGACGACCGCAGACTAGACCCAAGTCACACAGGGTTGCAGGACTGTGAGGTTGGGTTACATCAATTTTTTTCTGATTTGTTTAAATGAGGCTCATTGATCGGAGCATTGTTTTTTGCTTCTTGCTTCTGAGAGCCACATTTTTGGCAGGCCTGACATTGTTAGCAACTTTGTGGCACATGAAACTACCAGTATCAATCAGAGAAGTAGTTCTGGAGGTCACATAAGCTGAAATACAATGGTTCCACCTCGGTTTTGGTAGGAAACTAATAACAGATTGCATCGTTTGTTAGGGGTGCGGTCGTCTACACCAGAATCTGATATATCATCACGGTTCTCCAGGTCAATGGCACGCTCAAAGGTTGTATCATCAGTAACTGGTCAAATAATGAATGGGCCAGAACAAGCAATATCCTCTCCATGATTTGCGAATAGGTTTCAGGCAACACCACTTTCAGGGCCACAACATTCTGTTTCCCCAATCAAGGTGATGGCCTCATATTCTCCCTCATTCTGTTTCAAAAGGGTTACTTATGTTGAGTATGTTTTCCACGACTAAGGATGCTTTGAGCAAGTTCACTATGGTTGACTTTGATGTCTATGGTTGACCAAGATAACTGAAGTTGACCAAAATTCACATTGTTTTTTTTCATATTATGATATGCATATTTGTTCAGTGCATTATAATTCCATTTATTTTATTGCAACAATTTGAGTTAATAACATTGTCACATCCCCCAGATGCGGGTGGTAATTAACGCAATTAAGATTATGATGCGGGGCAACAACGGAAGTGATGGCCACTTGGCCCCCTACGACCATTCCAAGGCTAGCCTGATCACTCCTCATGGCACCTTGCAGGCGACATTTAATAACTGCTCTGGTTGAGGCGAATTCATCAGCTGCATAACCATGGCACCGACGATTCAACCAACCATTCTCCCCCTGTTGCATTGTGCCTACCCTCCGCAAGCGAAAACGCCGACTGAGAGAACCACTACAGGCCGCAGATGCTAGCTTGTTTGTTGTCTAGACCTGGGTAATGGCTTCCACCATTCCCATACTCACTTTTTCTCTTCGGCTCTACAATCTGGCTTCCTCAATTCCCCCGATCACTCTATAAATTCCACTCAGCATTCCTCTGTTATCTCTTCTTCCACCCCCTCGGACTCTGATACAACGCCTACCTCCAACATGGTGCACCATTGCATGCGCAGCCACCACGGTGGCACGCAAGGTAGTAGCTCCCGCTCCTCTGCTTCTCACAGACATAATTCAGCCTCTCCTGCAACTTTTGTTGAAAATCCCAGCCAATTCCGAGCTGTTGGTCACTATCCAAATACCAGAAGTGGCAGAGGAAGAGCCTACCTCCTCTACTCCAGATGTGATGAGGTAGTCATGCGAACTACCACCTTCCCTCTACCTCAGTAGCATGTCCTCCATACCACGTAGTTCAAGTTCACGAGTGACATGAATCACCTGGTCATTGTTGCCACCGTCTCCATCTGTATCTCTGAAGAGCTTCAGCCGCAAACACCCCTGACTACTTCCCTTGAGGAAACGAACAGAGCCGGTCCTAGCCGGTACAGAGACGACCCTGACGAGCTGAATGGTAATGGAGGTTGGCATAAAAGACAAGGAAAAGCCATTGCTGGCTATTCACATGAAGCTTCGGGAGCTCCTCGTGACATGCTGGCCATCAACAGCAGTTTGGAGAACGCGTCGCGCCCTCAGGATACAGATGGCAGCAAGGAGGGAGAGCGTCAGACTGAGGAAGACCAACACGTAGACAACCCGGATGACTGGGCGTGTCTTATCGTGGAGGAGCCCGCTCCGGATGACCTGGCGCCACGTGTCACTCCCGACAGGTGGCAGTTCAATTAGTTATGGTTCTTGTTCTGTTTTTGCTTACATGTCATTATGACTTTGTGCTGGCTAGGCAGTCCAATCAGAACTTTTTGTGGTTTTTTTGGGTGGTTTTACCTTGTATTCTGGATTCTTTGCTGTTAGCTGATAGGTTGGCCTGTTCAAGAACTTTTGAATCAAATTTTTGGATGTATAATTGACTGGTTTCCCCTGTGTAGGGGCAGTCTCAGACTTTTCCATGGCTGTATGTTAATTTGGGCTAGTACCTTGTACGGCCAGGCTACTATGTAACCCCTTTTTGTATTATATCAATAGATTTACCTCATTTAGAAAAAAAAAACATTGTCACATCATCTACTATTCCGCACATTGCAACAATGTTTATTATTCATCACATTATGACATTACTTGTTTTTCATCATAATGTCATAATGACATCTATTATTCATCACATTACAATGACAGATGTTACTTTTCACATTGCAATGACATTTCTTCTTTGCCACATTATAATTGTGTTTCTTGTTTGTCATATTGTAATGGTTGATGATGACTAACCATGTTTAACAAGGTAGATGCGGATTAACCACAAGTGACGATGATAAGCAATAGGTGACAAGAATTCATAATGATTGTTAATGATTGAGTATGGTTGGCCATTAATGACCACATGAACCATGATTGACCATTGTTGAGTGGGTTTGAGGATGGTTAACTATGGCTGAACATCTTTTCCATCTTTAATGATGGCTAGCTTATTCGACCATGGATGGATTATAAGAGCATAGCTGACTATAGTCAAGAATGACCAACCATTGTTGAGTTGTTTCAAGCATGGTTGAATATGGTTGACTATGTTTGACCAAGTTAGCCCTAATTAATATGGTTTACCATAGTTAGCTATGATTGAATTGAGTCAAACATAATCAACATGGTCAAACATGTCCATTCCTAATCAACTATGGTCCATCGTAGAAAACATGGTCAACTCTCATGAATATTGTTATGAAACCAGCTGACAAAAAGATAGAAAAGATAGATCAGCGCCTTAGAAACTAGCCTCTTCGAGGGGGTAACCTCCTTTAAATTAAACAAATGAACAATTCTTGGATGATACAAATGTCAAGACCCCCTTTCTATATATAGGAGTCTAAGGGGTCATAATATAATCAAAATCAACATAACAATAATAATGTAAGGGCACAATAAATACAATAGGGGGCTTCTATGGGGCACAATAATAACAATATGGGGACTACATGGGCACAACAATATAATAAGGGGGTTGTACTAATAACAATAAGGGGTTACACTAGTAGTATAGGGACCTAACATGCCCCTCTCCTTCAAAAAGTGTTTTCTTCAATGCTTGAGTAGTTCTTGATGCTTCTGTATAAAATTCTTGTCCTCCAATGTGGAATTTTCAGTGGTAAGTTCTTCCACTTGATGAGATACTCTGAAATTGATCAATTTCATAGCTATCAGGTTCTCGTTTCTATGACTGCTGCAAGCTCCAATATGATTTTTCCTTCCTCGTCAAGTTTTGGCAATATTGTTTGAACTGCAATCTTCTACAACTTTTGAATGAGTAGCCACTCTTCTTCGTCCGTCTTCCATTCATTCCTTGATTCTTTTATCCAATCTTGTTGGATAATAGAAATAGCACAAAACAATTCTTCTGCATCCTCATCCTTTCTTGAGAGTGCATTTGCAAGAACATTTTGCTTCCCTTTTTTGTAGATGATTTCAAAGTCACAACCCAACGTATTTGTGACCCATTTTTTCTATTCTTCTAAAGACAACATTTGTTCTAAAAAGTATTTAAGACTATCATGATCCATTTTCACCTTGGAGTGTCTTCCCATTAGGTAAGGTTGCAATTTCTTAAGTGCATGTAGTATTGCCAACATTTCCATCTCATAAATAGCTTGCTTGAGATGTAGTCATAAAAATACCGAATCCCCTACATCAAAACTTCTTTCACTACGATGTTGATCTACCCATTGTTTCATTCGATTCTGCAACAAAGTGGTGTTATTCTTTAAAAGTTGGAGGACTTGTTGTTGATGTTCGATGTGATCTTTCACTTCTTCAATCTTTTTCTTCTTGATATGTCCTTCTATATTGAGAGTTTGAGGAGTTGTAATTTCTTCCATTGCATTACAAGATATGGTTGGATTCATTTCTTGATGCTCGATGTGATCTTTCACTTCTTGAACATTTTTCTTCTTGATATGTCCTTCTATCTTGATAGTTTGAGGAGTGGTAATTTCAGCCAATGCATTACAAGATATGGTCGGATTCATTTCTTCTTTCTCGATGTGATATTTCACTTCTTGAACCATTTTCTTCTTAATTCTTGCCAATGCTTTACAAGATATGGTCAGATTCATTTCTTCTTTCTGTGGGGTTGGTTCCTAGTGTATATCCTCTTCTTTTTTCTTCCAATTGTTGTCGTGTAAAACTTGTAGGTTGTGGAAGGCTAGGACAAAAAACACTTCCATAATTATAGTTGTGAGTGGTGGGATTCCTTGTTTCCATAATTTCACTTTCAATTTTTCTTGCCAACCTAAATGCCTTCTCCAATGAATCAGGTTCCCAAAGATGAACCTCATGTTGAATGTTATCCTTTAAAGTACCTATGAAGACATCAATCCTTTGCTTCTCTGGAATATCATTTACCTTTATATTCAATTTTTGAAGTCCTCAATGTGTTATGCCATTGAACCCTTTTGTTAAAGATTTATCAATTGGCTAAAGAAGATGTTACTCTTTGTATCCTCATAATGTGCTATCATTTCTTCCATGAAAATTGAGCAAGTGACAAGTACTTTATGAGAAAAAATCCCTTTATACCATAAAAATTGATTTGGTTCTAAATATAAAGATGAAATATGTACCTTTTGTAATAGTTGAACCTCATGTAGATCAAAATATTAATCCATCTGTAGTATCCAATTTGCCAGATCCTTACCATCAAACTTCCTCATATCGCCTTTTCTTGATTTTAGGAGCTTGATCTTGAAACGAATGTAACTCAGCAATTTTAGATCTCCAACTTCTACAATTGCATCCTACAGTAGCCCTCTGATTCCTCTTTCTAACCCCAAAAGTCTAATCAGAATTTGATTCTCCAAGAAAGTGTTATGCCCAATCTCCTACGATGACCTAATTATATAATGTTTCAATAGATCGAACTTGTACGACATGCCACGTGTTACTATTTTTACCTTCATATCTGAAAAATATAGATAGAAACTATAGTCTGTCCTCTTTCTATAAATTCTTACGAAATTTTAATTTGTTGCTTAGGGAGAAAGTTATGACTATTTTCCTAGAGTCACCTGTTTAGAATGTAATTCGAGAATCGATAAAAAACCTAACTTCCTCGGATTATATCTCTGCAAATATAGCAAGGAAAAATCTAATATTCGGACCCAAGATTCACCAGGATTTTTGCTCAAATGTGTGTTAATTTCAGAGTCTGAAACGTTGTATAAAAATATTATGACGAAAATTCCACGATGACCTGTTTGAGATGAAATTCTAGAGCTTTCAAAAACCCTAACTTCCTCAGATCATATATCCGAAAATATAGCGAGACAAGATCTAAAATTCGGACCTGAGGTTTAGAGCAATCTCTTCTCAAATGGGTTTTTGCTTTAGCTTCTGAAAGTTCGTATCAAAAAGGTTATAGCAAAAATTCCACAATGACCTTTTTGGAGTAGTGAAACCCTAGAATCCAAAGCTCTAATACCAAATGTTATGAAACCAGCTCACAAAAAGATAAAAAAGATAGATCAACACCTTAGAAACCAACCTCTTTGAGGGGGCAACCTCCTTTACATTACACAAATGAAAAATTCTTGGATGATACAACTAACAAGACCTCCTTTCTATATATAGGAGTCTAAGGGGTCATATTATAATCAGAGCCGACATAACAATAATAATGTAAGGGCACAATAATAACAATATGGGGAATACATGGGCACAACAATATAATAAGGGTGTTGTACTCATAACAATAAGGGGTTACACTAGTAGTATAGGGACCTAACAAATATTGTCACCCATGCTTATCTATGGTCAACATGACAACATAATCAATCAAGGTTAAACATTGCTAAACTTGGTCAACAATGGTTTACATGATTGATCATGGGTAACATTGCTTACCATTGGAAACAAGATCAACCATAAGTTACATGCTCATCCCTTTTTTTAGCATGGTTGAATGTGCTTATGCATGGTTGATTATGGGTGAACACGGTTGACTATGGTTAGAAATGTCTAGTATTGATGAATTTGGTTGAGCATGTTAATTAAGATTGGTCAAGTGGTTAGCCATGGATGATCATGATGGTGATGGTTGACTATGGTGACCATGGGTAATCATGGTTGAGTTGCGTAAAGCATTGTTGAATATGCTTGACTAGGTTTTACAAGGTTGACTATGGTTTATTATAGTTAATCATATGTTCTATGTTGGATATGTTGAATATGGTTGACTGTGTTGAGTGTCATGACTATGGTTGACTATATGATGATGTTCACTATCATCGACCATGTTGCAAATCTTGATTATTGTGACACTTTGATTTTGTGACCATGTTTGACCATGTTGACAAACGTTAATCATATTTGAACATGTTTGACAACAAAGATTATGTTAGTGTATATCAACCCATGTAAGACCATAGTAGAATGTGTACGCCATATGCATATTAACATATCATGATGATGTTTTTTGTGGGAAATATTGCAACAATGTTTATTTTTCATCACATTGTGACATCATTTGTTATTCTACACATTGGGATGATGTTTTTAATTCATGAGAGTGTGACATTGTTTGTCACACTGTGGCAATGGTGGTTGTTTGTCACTTTGTAATGGAAATTATTTTTCATCATATTGCAATGACATTTGTTGTTCATAAAATTGCAATGACATTTATTACTCATCACATCTAACATCCTATCATGTTCTTCCCATTATTATGTCATTCTTTCTTCATCACATTGTAAAATATATAAAAATAATTAAAATTTATATAGTGAGACATATAAAGGTAATGTAATATTAAGGTTATATTTTAAACATTAAATATTGTATGTTGTAATGTGATAAACATACCCAATCTTTCAAAGTGATTAGCATTTCACTAAATCACATTATGATGAACATAGCCCCATATGACGTCTATCATAACCCCTCACCTTTCACTGACACAACATTGTGGTGCAATCTACAAAAACTTGATATCACAACGTGACAAACATCTCCCAACATTACAATGTGATAGACATTACCCAATCTCACATTGCGACATATAAAACCCTTTATTGTAATGTATGTGTACAACTCCAACATCACAATGTGACGAACATAGGTCAATGTTGTAATGTGACCATCCTAATATGACATTGCAATATTGCTAACATATCTTGATGTCACAATGTGATGACCATAATCCACCTTAATAATGTGCTCAAGAGAACCATATATGATAACATGGTCAGCCATATGAAATATGCTTAAACATAGTGAACCATGGCCCATCATAGTCATCATGGTCAACCATGTTCAACAATGGAACATGTATCCAACAGTAAGCAAGCATGGATAACCATGGTGAAACATGGTTATGTATGGACATCAATTGTCAAGCATATTTAACTTTAAACAACATGGTAAACCATGATGAAGAATTTTTCCATTGTCAAATATTTATAATGCATCAACTATGGTGAATCATTGGCAAAAGTTGACATTCATAATATGGATGGTCAATGTGTTCTAACACCAACCATAGTCAACATGGGTTTCCATGGTGAACCATGGTCACCACAGGCATCATGGTTGATCAAAATCAATTATAGGTAAGACCTAATAAATAATAGTCAAGCATAGTCAACATGGGCATCATTTCCAAACACATTCAACCATAGGAATTATTCTCAACATGTCCAAAGTCAACGAGGGAGTAGACATTAATATAGTCATTAAAGTTAATATTTTTAACTTAATTAACTTTACTTTGAAAATTGTTTCACTACCAATATTGAATATAAAAAAAATATGTGTAAATACTTCTTTCTAAATCCTTCCTACCTTGTTATTATCAGTGATAGAAGACTACAATTCAAAACCAAATACACTTGTTCCATTAAAGCTCATGATAAATACTAAGTGTGCATTCATTTATGAATAATCGTTGATAATATAATCAAGTTGCATAAAAAACACCAAATAGTTATGTATGCATTGTGAATCCTATATTGTTTTATAAGTTGTATCTTCATAATTTCATAAACTCTTGCTAGAAAGTTTTTTCCACATAGATCAGTGGAAAATGCTAGTCCATAAAATCATTATATCTTGATTATACCAATAACATTGACATGACTATAGAAAATTGTATCTCCATCATAATAAGTGAAAGTAATCCTTCATGTATTTCAAAATATTTAAACTAGGTACAAAAGAAAAGGAAAATCCTAATACATAAAGAAGGAAAACCTGAAAATGTAATACGAAGTAAAATCCTTTTGTATAGAAAGAGGAAAACCATAATCTTCTTAAAATAAAACAAAATCCAAAACCTTATTTTATGTACAAATGCTTTATTTCCTAATTTCCTCTAGATAAATCACAAGAATGATAGAGCAATTGGTTAAATGAACTCAAGTATGTTATGACTAACACATAAATGTGGTTGATATACATCGACGGGATAATTATCCATTATTTATATGCCAATAAACTATCGTAAATGAGTCAAATCAACATAATTTAATATATTTATTTAATATTATTTACATTAAAATGTTAATTTAATTAATAATATGAATAATTTTATTAATAATTTAATATTTAAATATGAATATTCACATTAATGTTCATATTAATATTAAAATGAATGTTTAATAATATTAATATTAAACTTAATGTTTATTATTAACTAATAATAATAATAATGTTAATGTTAATGTGAATGCATCGAGCCAACAAAAAATGGCAATGCCAAGTTTCATAAATAATTTTTTAATAAATTACAAGTATAGCCACATTTCACAAATGTGTTTTTAAGAAATTCAAGAGAGGATCACGCTTAAGAAAATAAAAAACAATCGGCAAAATTTTCATATTGTCCATTAGATCATGTACTAGATGAAGAATATTCACTTGGCTAGCAACTTCAACCATTCATTTTATTGAAAATATAAATACTTCAAGCCCAGTTCCAATATAGATCATGCATTTGGCATAACTAGTTACTTTAGTACTTATTAACATTAAAAAAATAATTTCTCTTACTTTCAATATACTGTGTCATCATTAAAGGAAATCAATCATAATAGTTTGGTCTTAAATGTCAAATTTCAATTGTTCAGCAATTCAACTCAAAACAACATATCATGGACATTTACTTACAAATAAGATAATCAAAATGTGTAAGATAACATTAATTTTGAAAGGTCATATAATGATTGAGAAATGAAATATAGATTCATATAAGCATCGTCTCTCACCTTCTCAATGTTTCTACCTCCAAAAGTTATCCATGACCTATGGTGTAGTCACCATTGACATCGCAGGCCTTACTTTGCTAGTAGTGGGTGTCCACACCCTTTGTAGATATACTTGCATTTCCACTACAATAACTAGAACATCTTAAAATATAACCTGTATGCCATAGAAATGATGTTAACACACTAGGTTAGACCTAATACTAGAAACATTATTCCATTTATAAGACCATTTATAGCCGCAATGAAGTTCTTTTCTTTTCCCACACACACACACACATATATATATTGAGTTTCGTATTTACATATAATAGAGTGATGATGTCTATTTGTGAAAATTAATTCAATATATCTATGTCATAAGGTATTGGATAAAATGTTTCCTTTGATGGGCATTAGTGACTCGCATTAAATATTAGAATTGGAGATTATAGTGTAGTTATTGATGTCAAGGGAAATATCATGTTGGTATGTCTGGTCATTTTGGGAGAACCATCACAGTAACAAGATAAGTGATGAATCCTTAAGAGATCTATGAAGATAGATAGTAGATGTGTGGCTCAAGGGCTTATTTGTTGTAGATATTCCACATGTAAAATATCAAGTCATGTGGCCCCACAAAGTGCCTATATGGATAACATTGGTAGATACATTTTTAATGATATATGAAACTTAGAAAATCTCCAAAGGGTTGAAATGATAAAGTGTTGTCAAGTAAGGAAGTCAATCTTGGCCTAAGAGTTCACAGGTCCATGTCATTTATGAAGAAAATAGGGAGTGAGCCAAAAAGAGACTAAACTTTGCACTAGACCAAACTTATCTGGATGCTTGGGTCCATCAAGTTGTTCGAGAATTCATGTGAAGAAGAGTCTTGAATATGGACCTATGGTCATATTTCCATGATTTGTTAAGGTTCCACTATACATCAAACAATTGGCCTTGAAGGGTTTCTTCAAAAGAAACATAAGAAAAGAACCTGCATTCGACCTTTTATATTTGTACAGGTTGAAGACATGGTAGTTGGGCATAGCCAGTGAGGTGGCTTTGACTAGACTTAGTTGGTTATGTGGAATGCTAAGCAGGAAAAACATGGTAGGCATAAATGGAGTTTTTGGATGGCCAAATCAACAAAAATCATGTGGCATGGGGCACTACTGAGTTATTTCCATATGGTAGGACTAAATCATCATGATACGCAAAGTGTTGATAGTGGATGATGTGGGACAACAATGGGATTCATGCCAAAGGTAAACTTTTAAATTGATCTTCAATTGTATAGAATTTTCAAGATTCTATGAAATATTAGACACTACAACCCAGACAAGAGTTAGTTCGACAATTCAGAAGTGAGGATACTTTTCTTAAGCATGGCAATGAAAAAGGACTAGACCCAAATAGGAGCATAATTGCATCATATGTAAAGAATTGGGTCAGTAAATTGGTCACGTGGAAAGGTGTTAAACTATTTAGGAGCATAGATAGTTAGAATTTGGTGCCAAGTTCAGTTATGAGTTAAAAAAATTTGTTGCATTGTTGGATAATAAGAACTGCCAAAACAGATGATCCAATATGATTATAATAAGTCATGGGTAATGACCAGTTGAGAGGAAAGTAAATGATCAAGAATGCATAAAGGTATAAGTAACATAAAAATAATAAGGAATGCTTAGAGATTATGGTGGGTAAGGATTAAAGACAAAATTTGACACTTTGTATTTCAGAACATAACACCAAACTTGTAGAACCATAATTTTACAAGCTAGATGTGAGCTAAATTAAAGATGAAATATTTCTTCAAGCAACAAAAAAATTAAATAAAGTTTTTTCTCAAGTCTAGTGAGAAGTGAATGAAGATCTGTTCTTGAGAAGTGTGATTGTTTTCTTAGAACAGAAGACCATAGTGCCATGAAGTATTTTATGTAGTTAGAGTGAAAATGTGAAGTGTGTGGTGAGAGAAACTGAGTAGAAAATTGAGTTAATTGCAAAAGAGTAGTGTTGTCGAGTGTGTTTGTATATCCCTGTAGAAGAATGAATAGCTTGATAAGGCATTCATGTGTTGCTAAAGAGGAGGTGGTTGTGTAAGGGTAGCCATATCAAATTGAAATCAAATTAAATAATGTTATCAGAGGTATTGGTTTGAAATGTTTATGAAAGTATAGATTCGACTAGAAAAGGAATGTTGGTGCTTACACATATGTCAATTCAATACCTTAAATAAAGTTGGTGTTTACTGATCTAATTCTTGTAAGTGGTACTCATAAGAAAATTGACATAAATAGAGTTGGTGCTTTGAATTTACATCATAATAAAAACAAGTTTCGGTGGTTTTTCTATTGGAATGGTTTCCATGCTAAAATAACTATGTATAATTGTGATTACATTCTTGTTCTGTGATTATTTGTAATTATTTAAAAGATTTGTTTTAAAGAAAAATAAAATTTGTTACCATTGATAGTGCTGGAAATCCGCCAATGAATAGGGGGTCTCCTTGATGTGAAGTCCTAGTTAGACGTCACACTCTTTGGAGTAGGATCCCCATCTGGAGAATCCGCATGACCACCATAACATAAGGTTTGTCTTGGATGTAATGAATAACATAAGAGATTACACACATATCCTTTGAAGTTAGCAAGTAAGTTGAAAATGTGAAACAACAATTGCAATGTGTAAAAGTAAACTTTCACTAGTGGAGATAAGAGTGGTTATGTAGAAGGAGAGTAATAGTACTATCCTAGGAGAGGCACACAATAGAAAGAAAATATTCATTAGTTATATAGAAAAATAATTCACATATACACAACAATCATTAAATCAAATACAACACATTTTCAGCAAGATAAATAAAGTTCAATTTCTTTAGTACATATGCAGATAACATGTTGGGAATGAGTTTGCCCAAGAGTAGTTTTGGGGTAAATTCCCATGTTTTGGGACAATTTTGTAAATAAGTTGTAAAATCTCTACATATTGTGGTCGCAGAGTGCAAAGGTGTCAAGAGTCATAAAGGGTTGTCCGCCCTTATTTTGTAAAGTGTCAAGTCAGCTGTAAAGATCTACCCATAGTCCGCGAAGGAGCTAAGTAGGTAAGCTATAAGAGTAAGAAGAGAGATACGAAGTAGTGGACTAGTGTGGAGGAGTTCTAAGTGTTTTCAGGTCTTAGTGTAGGTCGAGGCTCTGCAGCTGAGTGTGCAAAGGCCTAAGGTAGAAGTCCACAGCTAAGTACATGGACCCCTACAGTTGTGTGTGCAGGGTGTATAGAGTTTGTATTATATTGAAGATATCAATAAAGAGAAGTATTCTGCAATTACTATGTACTTAGTCTCTATTAATGCATCTAATTATATTGCATTTCTATCTACATTTATTTTACAATGTTTATTTGATGCGTCAAGGTATGTAATTATATCTTTCAATTGAACACAAGTAAGAATATCAATTTACGCAATGATAACTGTAATTAATTGGTAGAGTAAGTAAAACACTTGGGATAACTTGGGAACCTATACAATACATTTTCATAGGAGCGCGAAAGTACCTGAACTACTGGTTAGGGTTGCACTAAGGTAAATTGTATACCTTCACGAAGGTATTGAAGGACAGAATAAAAGGTATATTGATAAGCCCGAAGGCTTAGCAACCTACGCGAGGGCAAGAGAAGGGGGTATAGACTAACATCACGACCATCGCACGGTGTGGAAACTTGGTTCCAACATCCACCCATACTGCTTCGGGTGAGACTTTGGTCCGCGCTCTGTGAGCTGATGTCAAAAGGGCCAGTAGTGTATGGATTTGTTTAACTGACTAACGTTGAACCTGGGTCAACGTCCACAAAGCCAACAAATGGTTATGTTGTTCGGACTAGAATCTGAATGAGAGATGTGTGATATTGTATCACTCAAATCCAACTAAGAAAGAGATTGAAGGTTCGTTGGATAGGAAGATCCACGAATTCGCGGTGCAGGAAAACCGAAATCTGTGGCTAACGAAGGAACAATGGCTAGATAGGTACTTGTATATAAAAATCCACAAGATCTTTTTATGTTCCTTTCCAATTTAGTTATACGAGTGGATCACGAAGCTAACAGATATCCAAGAAAGGTGGACGCTTGACGGTCCTATCGTCTGACGATAAAATCAATCGCATAGTCAATCTTTGCCTCGATTGTATCATAGGAGGGTTTGTGACTGAATTCGCAGTCGATACCTCAGTCAGTTAAAACGAGTCAGAGCAACAGTTTTTCAAAGGTCCACGAGGTAAGTACTTGAAGTCTTTAAATATTTGGATTAAGATATTATTGTCCGAAAAGTAGGTTATGCAGCTACCTTGATGTTCGGAGCTACGCGAAGTAGAAATACTTACAGGAACGAAGGAAGAAAAGGTCCTAAATATAGCCCATTGATTTCACCTCCTTTGGGTGATGAAGAGGGAGTAGTGCAGGCTTCTCCGTGAAGAGCAGTTCAGTTGATAAAACAAGGGTTCCCGAAATTACCACCTCCACCTTCACCACCGTCACCTACGACTTTGCCCACACCACCACCACCTCCACCAAAAATCAAAATGGAAAATTTACTGATGTTGCCATTGTTTAAGGGCATGGGAAATGAGGACCCAGACCAGTTCTGGTTCATCGTAAAAGTTGTATGGGAAGCTCAGGGCGTCACAGATGATCACATGAAGAAGGTGACATTGGTTAGTGATTTGCAGGATAGTGCACTAACTTGGCACATCAAGTACTCTAATGATAACCCAAATGTTGTGTTGGCAGCGATCCATACCATGCTGAATAAAGAGTTCAGTATGCCTAAATCTGAGGCACAGTCGATTGTGGGATTCAAGGAAATCACGATGAAACCAGGTGAGACCCCTTGCGCGTTGGATCAGAGATTGAAATGTAAAATCCACAAAGCTAATATGAATTTAACAGATGTTGTTATCACCATAAAAGTTTTTTTTCTAAACCTGAACAGTTTATATTGTTCCTAGTCATGGTCCTAGATAGGTGTTAATTCATTTTATGTTTTAATGGGTAGGTGATAGGTTAAGAGTCTCAAAAGTCTCATCTTCATATCCAAATAAAGTTTAACAACCTTATTCCATGTCTTAGAAGTCTCACAATATTTTTAGAAATTTTATCTTAAACCATTTTGAAAAAAAATTGGAATTAGCCCCGAAACCCCGTTTTCGTAGCGTAGACAGTGTAAAATGTCTATTTTTCACTACAAAAACACTGCTCTTTTCATAGCGCTTTTCCCCTAAAATACACTAAGTGCACTACGAAAGCGTGGATTCGTAGCCAGTCTTGTTAAAATGTCAATTTGTTCAAATTCTGTTAATTTTTCATTATTAGGTGTCAGCTAGGAGTCAGTTCTTAAGCATGCAACCATCCAAATCCATAATTTCAAATGTAGGGTTCATCATGATAGGTAATTTCAAATTTGAAAGGGTTGGCTGGTTTCTTATTGCAGTTTGCATGTAAACACTCAAACAGACCATTTTCGAATGATAAGCTTATGGTAATCTCTTACCAAAGCTTCTCTCATCAATAATTCAAGTGAGGTTGATTACCATTAACTAGCAAGGCTAATTTGTTATAGGAATTCAGAGGCAAAGATGACAGAAGAACGGAAAAAACACAGGTCTGGTCATTGTTTAATAACAGATCCTGAAAGCATCGAGGTCTTAGCCAAAGATAAATCAATAATGGAAGCCTTCAAGAAAATGGGATATTGGAAAATTTGTGAAAAATTGCAGGGATGACACACTGAGGTGACAAAGGAGTTTGCCCTACATTTGACTGGCTCAAACACAAAAATTGGAATCCTAAACTTGCCAATTACTCCTGAGATCATAGCTTTGGTGACATAGATTCCTAGGGGGAAAGATAGATGGTTCAAAAACTTCAGTTTTGACATGGAACCATGTAAAGTGTTTCTGAAGCCAGAGTTTGCATAAATAGACTTAACCAAGGCAATTCCAAGGAACTACATTAAAGACATCTATGCCAACTTGCTCTTCAACATTCAAAGGTATTTTACCTGTGAGGGAAGATATCATAAAGTATATTCATATCATTTTAAACTGTTGTTGCATTTTACTGGTATTATTTATTTAGATTTACCTTTCTTCCTATATCGAAGTATAGCTAAGATGGCAGATAAAGTGCAAATGAAATCTCAAGGATATGAAACCTCCATTTTTCATCATGGTCTAATTAAACTAATCGTTTTACATGAACTCAAAAGTATCAACAGAGAATGGTCTTCATTTTTGTTTTTATGTGGTTTTGGAGTGGAAAATCAGGATACATGCATTATCCCTAAGGCTAAAGAAACTCCACCAGAAAAAATCAGTAAGCCTGTAATGACCAAGTCAAAAAATTTTGTTAAGCTAAAACCTAGAAAGCAGGTGGAAGAGCAAGTGAGTAAAGCATCAATGGTTATTCTTGAGACTCCTCAATCTACAAAGGAAAAGATAGCTGAAGTTAAAGAAATGACACAAGAACAGTCAGCTAACAAACCAGTTCAAAGGAGATTGACTAGAAGTCAAATTGAAAAGGAGAAGGGTAAATCAGTGATCTCAGGAGAAAGTCTAGGCTTAAAAGGTAATTTAAATGATATTTTACAAGCCATTGATATTGAAGAATCACCTTTGGTGCAAGCGGATTTCATAAAATTTGATGAAGGAAAATCGAAGAAGATGAAATCTTCTAAGAAACTGGAATTTGAGGATGAGGTTACAACATTTTTGTTCAAGCCCAGAAAACCTTTAACCAGGCAATCTAAAAATATGCAAGAGTCTAATATTGATTTATGAGAATAATTTCAACAAAATCACATAAGAAATCACATAAGTCTAATATTGAGTTAGGGAAAATAGAAGAAGCTTCCACTATTCAAGAAGAGTTGATAGACCTTTCATCACAAATACCTGAAGGTGACAAAAAAAAAAATTTCCACTCAAACAGAAAAACCCAGTTATGAAGAAATGGAAGAAAGGTTAAGAGAAGCTAATAATGAAATTTCTAGACTAAGGAAGAGAGCAAGAAGGCATGCTACTGAGAAGACAAATTTCAAGAGGATAAAGGCTCTCTGGGAAGTTGAAAAAGTTTCTAAACTAGAAATAGTCAGTAGTGAAGCTCAGTACTTTACTTGGACTGTACCTGCAATTAAGGAAGCCAAATTTGTAAGGATGATGAATTTTCATTTGAGAGCTACTAAAAGGAGATTGAAGATACAGGTTGAAGACCTAGAAATACAGTTAACAAAATCTGAAGAGAGGCTACAACAACAATGAAACAAGGTGATGGAAAAGGGTAGTAAAAGATATATCTTAAATCAGTTTTGATATTAAAAAGAAGATCATTTTTTGAAGAGGAACATCTTATAAAGTTAAGTTTTTTTGGTTTTTGGTGATCATATCAGTCCTTATGAAATTTTGAAAATCCCCAGTCAAATTTTTGAAAACTGTGTTGAAAGCATACACAATAGTTTCATAGCGTGCTACGAAACTGCTGAAGGTGAACTTTTAGCACTTTATATATGTATTTTCGAGGTAAGGTTTGATAAGTTTCAAGTTTTGATGTGGATGGTAGACATATGAATATCATAGATGAAGTTTCAAACTGCAGAGATGCAAAAAGAATGGTTCAAAGAAGTATTTTACAGTGATATAAAAGTTGCGGTACGAAAACAGGCTATTTTCATAGCGCAATCATGTTTCATCTTCTTCTCCATTTGTTCGAGGTTCTCTTTTTGTACAGGTGGAAAACTGAAGTTTTAATGGATTGCTAACACATTTCACATATACGAAACATTCATCAATGCCAGCAAAACAGCTCGAAGATAAGCATAAAGGATTAAGGGCTAAAAAGGAGGAACTCTATCTCCTTGTTTTTAGGATAGTTGGGTCATGAATCAACAGGGTTTATAACAATGTTGGAGGCATCATAAAGGTCGAAGACATGGATTAGAAGCTGTCAAATAATGTATTTAAGTCATAGATAAGGTTTTTGAAACATGTTTTAGGAGTTTCACTCCTATTTGTATTAGGACTCCTAAAAGACAGTTAGCTGTCAATTTGTAATTAAGAAGTTTTTTTTATGAGTAGATAGGTGTCAATTTTAGAAATTCAAATTCTCGTAAGGATGGATCATAGAATCCAAGCTTGTAAAAACTCTATATGAAGCATGAGGTCAAATTCCTCAAGGTTGGAAATTTTGTTAGTAAAGAAGTTGTGTTATTGTAGCATACTGTGTGTTTTTGAAACTTAATACAGAGATCAGTTTTACTACTAAAGATTCAAAAGGGGTTTATGTGTTTGACATTTCTATGGCCTTTTTCAATTACTTATTTGCAGTGGTATGAGCATGTGTTACTTATAATTCATTGGAAAATTCTCTAACTTCCTTCACGTGCTTGTAAACTGTGTTTATTCACTGTGTTACTGTTTCACTTATAAACCTAAACTCCAAGTTCCTTGACTTCCATGTTTAGCTGATTATGATGTTTTGTTGAAAACTATCTTGACTCCATAGCCCAATAGATGTTTTCTAATCTTTGATTCAACCAGTTATACATTTTTGTCCATTTTTATTTCTAGATTTAACCATCTAATCATTAATAAAAAACTTTAAACCTATTGAGAGAGCCCTCTCAGGTTGAGGAGGCTAAGCCTCAACCAAAAGATTTGTTTGAAAGATTTACTCAGAGTCTACTTGATCAACAACCTATGAGGGTCAGATTTTGTGATAACATATGGGAAGCACCGGGAATGGTTCATGGCTTAGCTCCTACCTCACCTAAGGGTTGCACTATCACAACAGAAGATTATGACTCAAGCAGAGGCCTTGGAGATTGCAATAAGATTGCATGAAACACTGATGCAAGATCTGAATCTAGGGGTTTAGCAGATCCATGCATAGTTGCAAAATCTTTGCCTCGAAATACAAATTCTGAAGTAGGATAGAACAGTTCAGCTAGAGGTGCGCCCGAAGATATGGTTCCTCAAATGTAAAGTTTAGGGGCATGACAAAGACCACTGCCCAGTCTTTGCGAACTATATTGCAGGAGGAGGACCAATGCCTTTAAAGCTAGAAGCCCAAGCAGGGCCGAGCACAGGGCTTGCGCTGTGGTGTGCTATATGTCAGGTAGCATGGAAACATATGACTGATAATTTTCATTTACTACAGAAGTTTGTACAAACACCGCAACAATTGTTCTGCAACTTCTGTAGGTCAGTAGGGCATGATGAGTGCAATTTCCAAAGTTATGAATTGATGATGGATAGAACACTTGCCTATAGAGTTCAAGGGCGCGGACGAGGCTGAGTTGGAGGAGGACCTGGCAGAGGTCAAGGATAGCTGATCTGTTACAATTGTGGAGGACTAGAACACTATGCCCATGAATGCACTAACCCAACACATTCATCGTGCAAATATTGCACTTAGTTTTATCATGAGACTGAGGACTGTCCTACATTGATAGCAAGGATACGTGATAAAGGGGTGCTACCTCCGCAGCCAACTCAGAACCTGCAGATGATGAGGGTTGAGCCTCGTGAAGAAGATCGGAATGTGAATATAGTGCTCCGAAGTGGAATTGCAATGGGCAAAAATAAAGGGGAACAACCTGAAGACAACATGTCGGTTCGCAAAGCTCTAGAGAAGGAGGTTGAATTCGATTTGGAGCGCACATGCGAAACATTCATGGAAGAAAAGAAGAGCTTCATTGAGGCCTCTACCTCAAGGAGCCGGGATAAACCTGTTCACAAAATGAACCCTTCTATGCTTACAACCCTTTTAGAGACCTGCATGAAGTTGTTGTGCGATAGCAAGGCTGTGAAGGGGTTATAGGTGAACCACGTGTGGTATGGAAGAATGGTAAGCATAAGGAAATGACATGACGTGAGATGAGACTTACCGCGTGATCTGAAAATGAAGATATTAGATTACTTTTAAGGTATTACAGACTCATGTGTGTGGATTTGCCTATATTACTTAGTGCAACATATCAATAAGATTGCGAATAATATAGAAAATTGAGCAGTTAAAGAAACATAATAGATAAACACACATAAACACAACAAGTTTAATATGGAGTTCACCCAAAATTCTTGGGCTATGTCTCCTGGTCCAACCTTTAGTGGTGACCTCTCTATTATGTCTTCAAGAGCAGAGTTTTACAAAATGTAAGCTCAAATTGAGTCTCAACACAAGAGATACAAAATAGTAGGAGTTTTTCTTGAATCCCTCAAGCCTCTCTGAGTACATAAACACTTTCTCTCACTCTCTGTCTCTGTCTTCTCTCTATCTCAGCAGTGCTTGTCTTTGTTTCTGTCATTTTGTGGCTTTTAAGCCAATTGGCACTGTCTATTAATTTCCTCTTCTGAGCTCTCTAGCTTCCAGCCTCTGTCTGCTCAAATCCGCCCTCTGAGTGTTAGCAATCATTACTAAATGCCTTCAAGGACAGTGGCCACCTGATATGTAATGGAAGGACCATCAGCGCCTTTGAAATCCTTAGAATAGTTATGCTCTATTTACACAGAGAAATACACTAAAACACAGGAAAATACACCAGTCTGTCATTTATCAGACCTGAAATATCATTAAATCCACCCTAGACTCCTATCAGGTTCGCCTGTAATCACTATGACAAGTCGCAAGTGCCCCTGTGCCGTGATTTTCCTTTGTATTTTAAAAATACATTAAAACACTGAAATCCCGACAAATGGCTCCATGGCGGACTTTGAATAATATACAATGGCATCTATAAACCCTTTTGGGTCCGGATTCATCACATCGAGTGTGTTTCCTTTGCATTTCATTTATTTAACAAAAATGTGAAACACAGAGAAAAACCTGTTTTCTGGAACTCAAACTATATCAAATATTATCGATAACCTTATCGGGTCTAGCTATCGTAGTCGCATTTGTTATCGGCCTCGCTCCTTTCCATTGCTCCAATGTGATTTTGCGATGTGACATGTCGTAATCACATATCACAAAGTCCCCAGGTTTTTGGTAAGCACTCCTTTGTATTGTGCCGACACGATATTGTGAGTGAACTTGGGCCATCGATCTGTGCACTTGATTGACGGTCCTCATTGGCTCGCACTGACAGTTGTCGTAACATTCATATGATAGCCTCCAATAGCCTCCACCTGCCTTCACTGATTGCGATGTGCCGATCGAATCTGGACCATTGATTGGCCAGATTTTACGACTCCTGTGCATCGTTCTTTTGACCTCTGATAAGCCTGTTTTCCACTGTTTCTTCATGTTTTTAGCTCTCGATAGTGTTTTCCGCCATTATTAAAGGTCCATCCTTATGCGATATTTTTTTTATTTTGAAGACTTATAGGGTGTTTTGGATCCATTTTGGATCACACCTTCCCACCGAAAAAGCTTTTGGACCACCAAAAGTTGGTTTTTTTTAAGCATCGATCTAGTGAGGATACAACTTCCTCACTTGTCCAATTTCTATCCATTGTGCATTGCTTGATTTTGAACCTTTGAGTCTGATTCTAAGGTACTCAACATCCCCTCTGTGCGTAGTTCTCACCTTCCTATATAGAACTGTATCTTCCTACAACTCATTGAGATATTTAGGCAACAGATCATCAATAGAAGGCAATTGACTTTGCTCTTCGGGATCTTCAATCAATGAAGGTTCAAATAGTCTCAAGTTTTCTGCATTAATGACTGAATAGATGTGCATGTAAGCAGGAAAATCAAGGCAAAAATCATTTTCACCAATTTTCTCAAGTATCTTGAAAGGCCCATACCTTATTGGTTTCAGCTTCTTTCCTTCACCTTGCATTCTATCTTTGCTGATGTACAGCTAGAATTGATCACCAACTTGGAAGCTATGCTCAATTCAATGCTTGTCATGCATTACCTTGTACTTGGCTTGGATATTTTCCAACTATTCCTACACTGCCTGGTGAATTTCTTGGATTTGTTCAATGAACTTGGTTGCTTTGTCCACATCACTGTGTCCATCAACTGATATGTCTTTTTCAAAGACAAAATCCAAGGGAGACCTTGGTGTAAAACCAAAACAAGTCTTAAAAGGATATTTTTGTGTAGAAGAGTGGTTGGCATGGTTGTAAGCATGTTGCACATAACACAAATGTTGATCCCAAAGCTTCGGATACTTGTTGCAATAGCCCTTGAGCAACTAGATCACTGTCTTGTTGACCACCTCTGTTCGGCCATCTATTTGTGGATGAAAGGTTGTGCTCTTCTTCAGTTTGTTGTCCATCAATTCCCACAGACTTGACCAAAACTTCCAAAAAAATCAGGAATCTCGATCAGATACAATGGAAGTGCGTAACCCAAAATGATCCTAGACATGCTGAAAAAACAACTTCGTTGTTTGTTCAACTGTAATCTACTTGTTACAAGGTATTAAAATACACATTTTGTTGAACCTGTCCATAATAACATATAAATAGTCATGACATTTTCTAGATTTTGGCAATCCCCCAACAAAGTCCATGGAAACACTTTCCCAAGGACAAGAAGGAACTGGTAGTGGAGTGTACAAGCCTAATTTTCTATTGTTGGGCTTACTTTTAGCACACATGGTACACCCTTTCATATATCTAGAAACTTTTTCATGCATTCTTGTCCAATAACAGAACCTTTGCAGCTGTGCAATTGTTTTACTTACACCAAAATGACTTGATATAAGAGAAGTATGTGCTTCTTGGATTATGTTAACTCTTTTAGTTTGTGGAATGCATAACTTTCCCAAATGATAAAGAGTTGGTCCTTAACATAATAATCCAATTCTTCTACTTGTTTGCCATGACTTAAAGTTGCATATACATCTTTAAAATCTATATCTTGAGCATATTGTTCAATGTAGCTTTCATGCATTACTGCTTTGTGCTTAAGTATAGTAGATGCATTTATGATTGGTCTAGATAACATATATGCAACCTTATTGTGTATGCCCCTCTTATATCTGGTGAGAAGATGAAAATGTTGTAGAAAACCCATCCACCTATAGTGTCTTTATTGTTGAAATTTAGTTTGTGAGTGCAAATATTGAAGTGGTTGATGATCTGTATGTATAATTGTTTCTTTGCCCATTAGGTAATGTTTCCACTTTTTCACACTCTATACTAATGCATACAATTCTTTATCATATGTGGGATAATTAACTACTGCAGAATTAAATGTCTCAGAATGATAGCATATGGGTTTACCGTGTTGCATCAAAACTGCTCCCGTGGCATAGTCACTGGCATCTGTTTCAATCCCAAATGGTCATTGAAGATCTGGCAGTGCTAGTACTAGTGTTGTACTAATTTTGTCTTTTAAGGTGTCGAAGGCTTTCTACTGTTTGCCTCCACATTGAAACACCTTATTCAATCCTATTAAAGCATGTAAGGGAGCTACAATCAAGGAAAAGTTAGAAATAAACTTTCTCCAATATTGTGCTGCTCCTAGGAAACTCCTAACTTCTGTAGCAAATTTGGGTTTAGGCCAGTTCACAATGACTTCAACCTTAGAGGGATCTATTTTCAATTCACCACCCCCCTACAATATGACCAAAATAATTTAGATATGTTTTGCCGAATTCACAGTTTGACAACTTCACATAGAGTTTTCTCTTTTCAAAACATCTAAAGTCTACTTTACATGCTTCAAAAGTTCTTCCCATGTTTTACTGAAAACAAGAATGTCATCTAAATATACAATTACAAAATCATCAATAAAAGTTCTGAGTACATCATTCATAACTCTCATGAAAGTGGTAGGAGCATTAGTTAAGCCGAAAGGCATAACTAGCCATTCATACAACCCTTGCTTTGTTTTGAAAGTAGTCTTCCATGCATCTTGTTATGTGACTCTGACCTGATGATAGCCACTACACAAGTCTAACTTGGAAAAGTAAACTACTTCTTTCAGCTGATCTAATAGATCATCAATGTGAGGAAGAGGATAACGATTCTTGATCATTATTTTATTCAATGCTCAGTAATCAATGCACATCCTCCACGAACCATCTTTCTTTCTCACCAACACGATTGGAGATCCACATGGTGATGTGCTTGGTCTTATGAACCCTTTCTCAAGCAGCTCTTGTCCTTGCTTCTTGATCTCTACATTCTCTAAAGCGGATAACCTATACATTCTGATGTTAGGCAATGGAGCATCTTGCTGCAAATGAATATCATATACTATTTCACTTTTGGGTGGCATAACTTTAGGTTCTTGAAATATGATATCATATTCTGAAACAAATTTATTTAAATCAGCTTACTATTTAGCATCATAGCCTTCAAATACATTGGTTTTATCAGGTCTCTTCCTTTACAACCATTAGTAAAAATTACTTGCATGAATTTACAATTCTTTTCATCTGCCCTGAGTTTATGAGAGAATAGTTATTTTTGAGTTTATGAGCTCTTACGATATATTTGATTCCATCTTTAGTGAGTTGATACTTATTTTCAGCTCTATAGAATATGGTTTTTCTATCATACAAGTAAGGAATTCCTAAAACAATACCACATATATCCAAGGGAACTATATCTAACTCAACTTCATCTACAAATGTTGACCCAATAGCAAACCTAAGTTTACATTGTCTAGTCACTTGTAGCTTTGCTTTATCACATACTGAACCTAATGGATATGGTTGTTACACTGAATTTTGTCACCTTGACTATCTGCAGTTATATGGCCCCATCAATAGCCATATTGTCCTCTTTGTCGAGCCCCATACCTCTGCTCTTCATGTCAAAACTTCAAAAGAGAGAAAGTCACTTGAAAACATGTTTATCTCTGGGTACGCAGGTTCTCTCTACCTTGCCTGCGTGCACGCACCCCAAATACATTTTACCTGCGTATTTATACGCTCTGTATGCTAAAGCTTGGGTGCGTACCCCTGTAAAGGTCAAAAGGCGCAAGTTTCATCTTTAAAAATTTACTTGTGGTCACTTCTAGAGCCTTCTAGAAGAGTTTTTGACGTGTATTGATCGCCTCCAGATGGTTCATGCATCCCTATGATAGAGGAGCTTATCCCATCAAGAGAGGAGCTACCCCATCCAAAAGAGGGAGTATCCCATTGATGTTGGACCTGAATAACTTCTTCTAGAATACTATAAATACAGGCATTGGGCCAAGGGAGGGGAGGTTGAAAGCTGAACATTCTAAAGGGTAAAAGCTGCTGGAATTAAGACTTCCATTTGTTGACTTGTGAGGAGAGATCACCATCCTTCCTTGTTGCCATAGTGGGAGTGGGTGAGCTTGTCAAAGTAGAGGAAATCTCTTGCTGGACCCTGGGAGGAGCTTGCACAACACCAAGGCTCAGGTTGTAATGGTTCCTTTGATTATTTAATACAAATAAGTCCATTCTTCTCAATGATTTGTTAATGAATTATTTCATGTATTCCTTGGTCAATATGATAGATATGCTTTATTTTATGATGAATTTTCAGATGCTATGTAATCGTTTGCTTTGTTAGTGTATGCAGGTCTGAAAGTGAAGGAGGAGCTCATCTGGATCAGCAAGGCTGGACTGCTACAACAAGCGTGGGACCTAAGGTACGATCGAAAACATTTGAATTCTCGTAGAATAATGCTTATCTAGAGAAGGATAGCTCTTGTTTGGTTTGTTTGTCATTAGAGAGTCTTAGACTCCTAGGAAGGTTGGATTTGTCCGCAAATATAACCCATTCCGTGTGACAAAGGGCATCTCATCTGAGTGACTAGGGCGTCCCGCCCTCTGGCAACTATCACATGCTTGGACAAATTTCTTTGCATCTTTAAAAATTGTGGGCCAATAATATCCTATATGTAACACTTTATGTGCAGTCCTGCAATCAGAAAAATGTCCACCACATGGTTGGTCATGGCATGCTTTCAATATATCAAAGATTTCATCTTGTCAAACCCACCTCCTGATTTGCATGTCTGCCCCTGTGTGAAACAAATAAACTCCAATCCAGGAAAATATGGTACTTCGCTGGACAATCTGTTTTCGCTCATTAGGGTTAGATGTTTTGGTAACTAACCTAATGCTAGGTAATTGGCGACATCAGCATACCAGGGTGTTTGAACAACAACAACAAAGAGATGCTCATCTGGAAACTGATCTTCAACTGCTGCTGCATCGACTGGTTTTGGCATTCTTGAGAGGAAATCAGTTACCGGGTTTTCTTTGCCAGGTCGATCCTTGATTGTAATGTCAAACTCCTGCAATAAAATCAACCATCTGGTTATTCTGCCATTTGTGACAAGTTTATTCGCTAAATACTTTATAGCAGAATGATCTGTGTACAAGATAACGGGATATCCAGTGATGTAATGTCTGAATTTATTGATAGCATGTATAACAGCTAGAAATTCCTTTTCAGTTACAGTATAATTTAATTCAGCAGGGGATAGATTTTTTCTAATGTAATAAATGGCGTATGGTTTTCTATCCTCCTCCTGGCCAAGGACCGCTCCAATGGCTGTATCTGAGGCATCGGATGATATCTGGAATGGCAAATCCCAGTTTGGTCTGCGAAGGACTGGGGCTGTAGATACAAGCTTTTTCAGGTCATTGAAAACACGTTCACATTTCTCTATCCAAAGGAAATCAATATTACCATTTAGTGCATACAATGGTGCAACAATATGTGAATAATGTTCTATAAATATTCTGTAATAACCAGAGAATCCAAGAAATCTACGTATCTCTGTTTGAGTAGTAGGAGTAGGAATAAGCAAAAGTATTTGGATTTTGGTTGGGTCTACCTGAATGCCGGCCGCTAAAATATAGTGTCCTAGAATAAGTCCTTCTGTTATCATCATGTAGCACTTTTCATGGCTTAGTCAAAGCCTGGTAGCTATACAACGTTGTAGGACTTTTTCTAGTGTTTCCAATGCTGGATCAAACTCCTCTCCGTATGGAGTGAAATCATCCATATATACTTCCAATCCTTCATTTATTAGATCTGCAAATATGCTAAGAATAGCCCTTTGGAATGTGGCAGGGGAATTACATAAACCAAAAGGTAAAAATCGGTAGGCAAATGTTCCCCAAGGACAAGTAAAAGTAGTTTTATCCTGATCTTCAGGGGCAATCTGTATTTGGTTATACCCACTGAAGCCGTCAAGAAAATAAAAGAATTTCTTGCTTGCCAAAGTATCCAATACTTGATCGATGAATGGGAGAGGAAAGTGGTCTTTCTGTGTTGCCTTGTTTAGTTCTCTATAGTCTACGCAGATTCTCCACTTCCCATTCTTTTTCGGTACCACCACAAGCGGGGAGACCCATTTACTATCAGAGATAGGGTAGATAAAGTTAACATCTAAAAGTTTTTGGAGCTTAGCTTTTACTACTTCTTTTAGATGAGGGTTTAGTCTTCTTTGAGGTTGTCTAATAGGTTTTGCATCATTTTCTATGTAGATGTGGTGTGTACACAATTGAGGATTAATTCCTTTCATATCGGGGTAATCCCATGCAAATGCATCTTTATATTTTGTTAAAATATGGATGAGTTTTGTTTCTTGTTCTGGTGTAAGGTTGGCGTTAATGTTTAAGGTCTTCTCAGGTTCGATTTCTACTATTTTACTATGTGCAACTGAAGTGACAGGGATTGTATGGTCATGCACATCTTTCAGAGGTTCCTCTTCTACTTCGTTATCAAATGCTGCTTTTATCATATGACACTGGGTACGAGATGTGAGTTCAGTTTGACTAATAAAGTTACTGATGGCATCATCTTCTGTTTGACTTTTGAATTCTAGCGCCTCTTGTATAGTTAATGGAGATCTAATGTTGTCAGTAAGATATGATACAGGGTGCCTATTAGTTTTGACTATTGTGATGCTTGGCTGTGCTGGGGGATATAGTACTAAGTTCTTAATATCTGCCCCCTTAGTTATGATCATGTTTCCTTGCTGACAACCAATATAGGCATCAACAGTAGCGAGCCAAGGCCTTCCTAAGATCAATGGATGTCCATCTAGTCGGGTTTTAGGGTTTATTACCAGAAAGTCAGTTGGGTATTCCCAGGAATCAACTGAGACCATAACATCATGCAGTATGCCTTCTGGTCTAACCACAGATCGATCAGCCAATTCCAGCAAAGTTGAAGTGGGTTCTGCAGATGTAATTCCTAACTTTTGGCAAGTGGAAGTGGTCAATATATTAATTGCAGTTCCAAGATCAACTAAAGCATTGGTTAAGGGTTGCCATAAATTTGAACAGTTACTATTGGGTTACCTTGGGTCTTCATACTTAATAGGTGTTTCCTTTCCTGATAATAGGTCAGATAAAGTGCCGACTACTTGAACTCTTGGATTATCTATTACATTCCTTCTCGGTCTTTTTATGCACAATTCCTTGATAGTTTTAGCGTATATCGAGATATCCTGAATGGCCTGAAGGAATGAGATTTTTATGTACAAATTTTGTAATTCTCCCAGAATGTCAAAATTAGGTTGCTGTATAGGTCGAGGTATGACTAAACGTTCTGGGAACGGGGGAGAGGATGTAGTTGCTTGATTCTGAGTTTGTTGTCTGTTTTCATCCTCTTCTTATGACAACTGTTCTCTAGGTAACTGATCTTCAATCTGAACTTTTTTGTTTCCCTCTGTTTGAATAATACGCCTAGATCTTAGCTGCAGATCATTGCACTCCCTCAGATCGGGTCCTTCTTCTGGTGTTTCTAAAATTTGGAGTGCTTGGACCAGTCTGTTATTTGGATTGGGATTGGGCTGGGTGGGAGTTGGGGTCTGAGATTAGATTGGGGGTTTTCCTGTAACGCTGGCAGTGTAGGTTGAGGGAAAGGAATGTTTCCTACTGGCTGCTGTGTTGGTCTCTGCTAGTTATTCTGCCAAACTGAACTTTGTGAACTGGGGGGAGTCCATTGTGGTGGATATGGGTTGTTCTGCCAGTATGGTGGGGGATAAGGAGGATTTGACCAACCAGATTGGCTTGTCTGATTTAGCCACGGGTTTGCAGAAGGGTACGACTGTGATGACCAATTTGGAAGTGGGGGTTGAAACTGACTTTGCCATGTATTATACTATTGAGTATTGTACTGCGGATATTGAAAAGAAGAAGCTGGGTCTAAAAACATACCAGTTTGTTGCGGCTGCCACTGACGACACTAGTTAAGTAGATATATTGCCTCTGGTTCTTCTTCTGCTTCCTTATATACCGCTTTCAGTCCAGGTAATGAGGGACAATTTTCCGTAGAGTGATCCCTTGTACAAATGGCGCATGTCTGAACTGTATCTAATGGACACTCCTTATGGCTATGCTTCTTCCTGCACCTGGGGCAGAAGATTGCTAAATTCTGTTCTGCCTCCATTTGTTTCTGCTTAGCCTGCAAAACATCCAATTGTGTAGTCAGTGTTCCTAGTATATCAGTTTTAAAATTTTCAAATAAATTCCCAATTTCACACTTGTTACCCTCTGATGAAATTTTGTTTTCCGTGCAAATCGATCTGTTCTGCTGGTTATTGTGTACTGCCTCCGAACTCCTGATATCTTAAATCACTTTGTCGCAAATTTCTTGAATATATCCCTTTCCCCATAATGTTTTAATGTTTAATCCACTGTTCTTTATGCCCCTTATTAATGTTTTTTCAACACATTATCAGGTTAAGGCAACGATGCATAAGGGGATCTTTGCAGATTTATAGGAAACGTTCCACGTTTCTTTATGTTTTTCCTTTGGCTAGCTATATCTGAAATATTTCATTTTTTAGTTCTCTAGACCTACAGTAATCTTGATATTTCTAGGAAGATTCTTTCATTTGTTCCCAGTTATTTATAACTCCACCACCTAATCCCATAAACCATCTTAAAGCTGCCCCTTTCAAAGTGGAGGGGAACAATTTTAGTTTCTGGGGGTCAGTGGTGTAATCATATCCCCTGCATAGCACATCAAATCCGAATAAGAATGCATCAGGGTCCTCTGATGTAAGTCCGTGAAATGTAGGAATGTGTTGAAGGGGGATTGCTTTCATAGGAGCATTTGCTGCGGAATCCACTATGGGGTATTGTAATGTAGAGGTTTGGGTGTTTGGCGGATTTTGAGCCATTAGGTCAAATATATGCCAATAACCTTCCGGAAGATCTAAGAGGGTATTCCTAGGTTGAGGAGGAATGTTTTTAACAAGAACAGTTTTAATAGCACTTCCTCTATCTGGAATTTTCGTCTGAGAAAATAGGGTGTCTTCAATAATAATTTTTACCACGCTCCCCTTGTCTGGTCTATTTAATGGCTGAGTTATCCTAGGAGGAGATATTGGCTCTCCAATTTCCCATGTTTCCCCTTCTCCTTCACAAAGATTACTTAGGTTCCCTTCCTACAGTCGTTCTGGAATAGAATTTTCAATTTCTTGAAAGTCCTGTTCGTCAGTATGACTATGCACCTCAGCAAAGGCTTCAGATGGTGAGCCTGAGGCCTGAAGGGAACTAGTAGGTTGTTTGGAAGTAACTTTCCTAGGTCCTACTGAAGTTTGAGATTTGGCTTTCTTATAGATTTCGTCTATGTATGTTGATCGACCAAGGGTCACCGGTCCCTTAGATTTTTCTAGTTTTGGTAATGGTTTGAGATTTTTCTTTGGATTTTTCTTCTTAGTCATGCACTCAATTTAACTACCAAGTTTTAAGCAGATAACAACAAATCTGCAGGAAAGCGGGCAAAGGAGCAGGGCTTTTACATGCTCCGCACGTAGGTTCTTACCTTCCGTTTTCAAAACCCAATTCTTCCCTAGCAGGTTCGTACACTACCCTGGAAAAGACAAATGGCTACACTCCTTCCCCGGCAACGACGCCAAAATGTAGAGCTATAAAAAGGGTCTTTTTCACCTCTAGTTACCTCACATTAATATGTCAATCCAGGATCGTCTGGTTATTTCAAAGGGTGTCTCAGTCTGAGGCTTAGCATTTGCCAGAGTAATGCTTGTAGTACAACTATTTAAAAGCTACGCAAGTAAATTAATGCAGATCTACAACTTAACTACTTCAAAAGACCAAATCACACCAAGTATTGCATCAGCCAAAGGTTCGGCAGCAATAACCCATCCTTTTCATAACTGATGAGAATAGATCAGAGGTCTGGGAGCCAAATAGCAGATGTCGGGCTCGCTACAGCCTGGGATCGTTCTTAATGATTAGAAATGAAACAACAGATAAAGGAAATGGCAATGAAATGGAATAGCACATCAGCCAAGGGCTTGGTAGCAATAACACATCCCTTTCATAGCTGATGGGAGCAGATCAGAGGTCTGGGGACCAAGTAGCAGATGCTAGGGTACACTACAGCCTAAGTCTGTCCTCAAGAAACAACAAATTAGCAATCTGGAAATGGAACAACAAATTGAAATGGAACAACAAATAAATGGAACAACAAGTAAATGGAACAACAAATAAATGGAACAATAGATAAATGGAACAACAGTTCAAGAATAGAACAACAATCGAAATAAGTAATAACCGAGTTCTTTAAGCTGCAACTCTATTTAACCATGCCAATAAAAACACCAATCCCTCAATTTTATATGATGGAACAATACTATAAAAACCTTAGAAACACACCATACTTAATCTGCTTCTGTTAAAACGCATACGATTGCATCTCACAATAAAGAATAGTCACATTCAATAACCATGTGAAACAGACCTTTCCAGATGACTTGTTATAATGCAAAACACAATCGTGAAGAATTATGTAATAAAGTAACAGTGTCCTGTAGAGATTAATCAATACGTAAAGAATTGGTAAAATAACATAGCATCGATATAAAGTTCAAGAACACGAAATGAGTTAATTACAACAGAGCATGTAATAGAATATTCTCAAAACATAGTAGATTACCAGATTACATCTATGAACAAACCACACAGAAACCACGCGTAATAATACAAGAGCAAGTGTCCTCCAGGGCTGGGCCCTTAGCCTCCAGGGGTACACCGCTTAAGATGGATCCAGGCTCAAAGATAAAAAGTGAACAAGTCTGTATTAAAGCATGCAATAAAATTACAGGAACTCAAGTCTTCAACAGATCATAAAGATCATAGTCCTAGTCTTTCTTAAAAGAAATTACACACCCTCGTAACCAACAGTGCTATCCATTTTATAGGAGAAATGGCAGAGACATCTAGATACAGAAATAGGTAAAACAGCGATCCCTCAGGATCTAAGATCCTGAGGGATTCGCAGAATCATTAATGTTGCGTTACTTCTTCCCTCTTCTGTTCCATGCTGGTATCTCCACGTCCTTTCTTGGGTTGATCCGTTTCAATCTGGTTCGCTTCCGGTCTTCCGTCAAAGGGACAACAGTTAGCTCGTCTTTATCTTTACTTTTGGAATGGCCACCTTCCGCTTTTCCACCCTCCTGCACATAGAAATGATGATTATCAGTGCTTCTCATTAATCTCTCGTGTTTTGTTATAAATTCTTATCATTATCTAAGTTTCCCATGCAAAAGGCTTTTGAGTTTTCATGAAAAGATACCGAAATGACCATCGAAACATACCTTCCTTGGTACTCCACAGAGGCGAAAATAAAAATCTAAATTTCCCTTTTCGTAGATAGTCTCTTAAGTCCAAAAAGGTAGAAAAAAATATTCAAGAGAACCTCTTAGCTATGTTAGACTAAGGTATTCCTTTTTCGTAGCTCGTCTATCTCAGTCTGGAAAACGGTTAAACTTATACTGAGTAGACGTATTTTCATTTACTTTTACGAGTTCTAAAAGACAAGTGCTTGTTGGCATTATGGCACAGGTTTGAAGCTATGGCACAGGTGTTGTCTTTGATGGCAACCTTCTTTGGTATCAGATCTCAGTTCAGGCACTCAGAAAATAGAAAAAGACATATACGCAGGTTCATCTAGACGAAGGAGCGTATACATGCGGGTTATACTTTACAAAAGTGCGTATATGTTGGGGATCATTCTTTTGGTCCATGGCAGTTAGATCTTGGAACTTGAGCCTATGCTTTGGACC